>PVJH01020851.1:0-39950 GCA_004026705.1 Nesogale talazaci
CATTTCATTGTGCTGGTGTGGAACCTGTGCATGGAACGAGAGGCAGTGTGTGAACAAGGGTTTGCTTGGTTTAAACTGCATGGTTTAAAATCAGAAAAGGCATGTGTCAGGTTGTATCCTCTCACCATAGTCATTCAAACTCTATATTGAGCAAATGAAGAGAGAAGCTGGATTATATGGAAAACAATGTGGCATCAGGATTAAAGGAAGGCTTATTAACAACCTGTGATATGCAGATGGCACAACCGTGCTTGCTGAAGGTGAGGAGCACTTTGTGAACAAGGATTTCAGTGGTCAGTACAGATGTCAAGTCAATGTAAACAACACCAAAATCCTCACGACTGGACCAATGGGTAACATCATGATAAATACACAAAATTTTTAAAAGATTCAAGTTGTCAAAGATTTCGACTTGCTTGAATCCACAATCAACGCTAATATAAGCAGCAGTCAAGAGACCAAAGAATATGCTGAATTTGGTAAATCTGCTGCACATGGTATGCTTAGAGTACTGAAAAGCAAGAATGTTACTTTGAGGACTAATGTTACTTTGAGGACTAGGCTGTGCCTGTCCCCGGCATGATATTTTCAATGTCTCCATATGCACGTAAAAGTTGGACATCGGAAAAGGCATACCAAAGGAAACCTGAAGTGTTGGGACTGTGGTGCTGCAGTGGCACGGAGAAAGTGCCATGGGCTGCCCAAAGGATAACCAAATCTCTCTTGGAGGAAGGACAATCTGATGCTCCCCGGAGGCAAGGATGGTGAAACTGAATCTCATGTACCTTGGAAATGTTGTCAGAAAAGACTAGTCTCTGGAGAAGGCCATCTTGCTTGGTAACATGGAGCGGAGGCAAAAGAGAGGGAGTCCCTGGACAAGATCAGTTGACACAGTGGATGCACTAATGGGCTCAAAATATGGCAGCAATTGTGAAGATTGCCCAGGGCTGGGCAGTGTTTTGCCCTGTTGTTCATGGGCTCACTATGAGTCAGAACTGACCGGATGTCATCTAACAGCAACAATGAAGTAGATGAGACCAGAATTCTCATTTTCCAGTAAGAAACTAGTAGTTGGGAAGGTTGATTTGCCTGTTCAAAACAACATACTTTTGTCTCTGTTGAGGTCGATTACCAGATAATTTAATTATGCATAATGATATATGAGGGGGGCTTCAACAATTCTCAGAAAAATCAAATTGAAAAATAGTTAATTATTCCACACATTTATTGGATGCTTTCTTGTATTTGATTTTATCCATCTTATTGCCTTGTGTCTACATTGTTTATTCTTTATTCCAAAGAACGCAATAGGGATTAGGGTTAGTGTTAAGGTCTAAAAAAAGAATGCAATGGATTCTGCAATTCTTTAGTTATATAACATATTGGAATTTGGGAAATGATTATTCCAAAAATTTGGAGGGATAATGGGGCTTCCCTTTCAAAAATGATTGATATTATTTATTTTAAACATAATTATTAACATAAATATGTTTCAGAGAGTGAAATCTCATCGAGTGTATGTTTATTCATGAGACTTCTTTTTTTAATACTGAATCAGTATTCAAGTCCTCCTCTAAATTAGTGCATTATAATGATAGCTGTAAATATTCATTTATTCAAGACTATTACCTGAATATTTCTTATGTGCTAAGGAGCTTTCTAGGGATATACACCCAGCTATGGACAGCAATGAATATTCAGATATATAGATGGAGATCAAAGAACTTACTGGGAATTTAAGTGAAAGGATAAATACATCAATATATTTCAATTCATTGCCATACTAAAATTCTGCAATTATATTTGAGCTTGGATTCACCTTCACTTCTCAGTGGGAGAAAAAGTCATGTGATGAGAATATGAAATGCAAGAGCTCAAATCAGCATCTCATTGTTCTTTGACCGATCACACTTTTTTGTTTTCTTATAAGATCGTACATCTGAAATTGCTAAAGAGTTTGGAGATTCCAGGTCTAGTTATTTATCTTTAGTGATTTAAGAAATTCATAAATTCTTACCCCCCAAAAAATAATGAGTAACTCCTAAATTTCTCAATACTTTCCAAAAAAGAAAGAAGTAGCTCACAACTTCATGAACTTAACAAATAAAAAGATGACTATGCTATTCAAATTCTAACACCAAAGTAGATAAATCTCTTACACATAAACAGACACACCCAAACTTTGCTTCTTGAATTTTCCCTCCTGCAAGGTTCTCTTCTTGTTGATGTTTCTGTTTTGTTGGTTGCCTTATAATTGATCTCATCATCACCTCGTGATCACAAGGGTTGGTTTGCTTCTTTCATGTGGTCTTTATTGTTTCTCAGATAGATGTCAACCCTTTAAGATCCCAGACACTATGTACACGCTTAGTCTACAGCGAATAGGTTGGGACATCTGGTGTGCTTCTTTGTTGCTGCTCAGCTAGATATCCGCTTGTTTATCTACAATCCTTTAGACGCCATACAGTATATCTTTTGAAAGCCAGGCACCGTCGGTTTTCTTCACCATGTTTGCTTATACATCCACTTTGTCCGCAGCCATCGTCTTGGGAAGGTGAGCATATCAGATTGCCTACTTATTAGAACAAGGTGTTCTTGAATTGAGGGAGTACTTGAGTAGGAGCCTACTGTCATGGGATTCCTTAATATTGATCCTACAATTATATGTGCATACATCTATTTCCTCTTCGTCATATATGAATATATTTACATATGTGTGTGCCTGTGTTTAGATCTCTATATATGTCCTTTGCCTCCTAGTTCCTTCCTCTATTTCTTTTTACTTTTCTCTTGTTCCACTATCATGTTCAGCCTTCATTTGGGTTTCAGGAAGTCCTCTCGGCTATACTGTCTTTGATTTAGCCTTGCCAATCCCCCTACACTCTCTTGGCCATCGTCTTTTGATCACTTGCTGTTCCTTTGCCCCTGGGCCTGTCAATGCCTACTCCTTTCCCCCATTTCCCCCTCTCCCATGTCTCCCTAGAGCTGCCATCCCGCTGCTCTCCTTTCCTGCTTATTTATCCTGTCTATTCCTTGCAGATAGAGATGCAGTGAGAACAATACATCCAGACACAATACAATAAGAAATAAAACAATAGCTATGACAACCGTTGCGAGGCAACAGCATCAACAACAAACCCTATAAATACTTCAAGGCCTATTTCTCATTGTTTATGAGTGTTTTCTACTTGAGTCTGATGGAAGACCTCACCCTCTCCCCACAGTCTATTTTTGTGTTCCCTGAGGACTTCATTGTTCTACTTTCCTTGCTGTTCTGTTGCATGCCCCCAGTGTCTGACTTCAGCATGATGAACTCAAAATGGGCACAATTCCCACCGATGTGTGCCTCCAATGTTGTCTCCAATGGTACTATGGGTCAGCGAGGAACGTTGTGTCTTGTGGTGGGGCCAGCCCTATAGTCGTCTCTGTGCATTGGCTTCTCTGAGCAGAAATAATGTCCTCAAGACTTGGTGACTCAGAATGTGCTTCACTCTTTTTTCCTTCACCCCACGTTGATTCCACTGTGCTCTGATCAGTCAAGTCCCTCTCCTTGAGCTGTAGCTACTGTGCTGTACTCTGAAGTAGATTCTTCTGGTTTGGAGATGGGGTGGGGAGTGAGATGGAGGATGTCCTGTCTATGAAGTTGATAATGGGGCTGGTTCCACAGACCTCTATATTGGTTCCCTGCTTCCTGTCAGTGTGTTGTGTTCTTGTCTTGGAGCAATGGGTTGAAGTCTGGTCCCCCTTCCCATGGAGAGATATGAACAAAAACCTCTCCTTGGGTGGGTTAATGCCCTGGTCACCCCATGGACGTATGTAGACAGTAGCATATTCCCTATGCCCCTTTTGGAATTTTTGGAACTTACATCAACAGATTCATGTTTTATTTGTTCTTTAGTGCTTGACTTACTTCACTTAGCATAATTTCCTCCAGTTCTTCCCATGTGTTGATGTGCAGTTTTAGATATTTCCAGGTCGATTTCCATAATGATTGGACATACCTCCAGGTCCACCAGCAGTGGAAAGGAGTTCGTATCTCTTCACAGCTCCTCCAACATTCGCTATTTTATGATTTCTTGAATTGGGCTACCTTTGTGGGTGTTAGGTGGTATCTCATTGTTTTAATTTGCATTTTTCTTATGGCTACAGATCTGGAATATTTTCTCATATATTTGTTGGTCATTTGCATTTATGCCCTTGAGAAACTTCTGTTCAGGTTCTTTGCCTCCTTCCTCAATGGAAAGTTGTTTTTGTTTTTCTTGTAAGTTAGCAGACTATTGTAGATTTTAGTAATAAGACCTTTGTCTGATGTGCCATTGCTGAAGATGTTTTCCCATTCTGTTGTCTCTCTTATTACTCTCTTGGTGAATTCTTTTGGTGTACACAAATGTTTTATCTTCAGTATATCCCACTTGTCATTTTGTGCCTCCTCTGTATTTGTGTCCATCCCTATTTCTGATAGCCTATGTATGTTCTGAGTCAAAGTTCTCAGATCTGTTCCAATTCCCTCATTGAGAGTCCTAATAGTTTGGGATTTTACCTCTAGGTCTGTGATTCACCTTGAGTTTATTCCTATGTATATAGTAAGTTAAGGATCTTGCTTTATTTTTCTGCAGATATGTATCCATTTTTTCCAGCACAATGAAATGAAGAGGGCATCCACCTCCCATGTGATATATTTTGGACCCTTATCAAAAATAAACTGTCTGTATCCTGATGATTATATTTCTGGGCTTTCAATCCTTTTCCATTCGTCTGAATAGCTATCATTATATCAATATCATATTGTTTTGACCACTGTGGCTCTAAAGTAGGTGCTAAAGTCAGGTAGAGAAAGTCCTCCAACTTTGTCTTTCTTCTTGTGATGTTTTCTGCTAATTTTTGGTTTCTTTCCTCTCCCTATGAATTTGGTAATCTGTTTTTCCAATTCTTTGAAGAATGACACCGTAATTTGTATTGGGATAACACTGAACTTACATAGTGTCTTGGGTAGAATTGACATCTTTACAATCTTGAGCCTACCAATCCACGAGGATGGGATAGATTTCAACTTGTTGAGGTCACCCTTGGCTTCTTTTAATAGTGTTTTGTAGTTTTCATCAGACAGATCTTTTGGGTTTTTTTAGTCAGGTATATGCCTGGATATTTCTCTTTGTGTTTCGCTATTGTAAAGGGTACCATCTTTTTAATCTCCTCTACTGTGGCCTTGTCAGATGTGTATAGTAGTCCAATAGACTTCTATTTTATTGATCTTGTAACCTGCCACTCTGCCATATTCTTCTTGCTTTCAGCACTCCTCTTGTTGAACTTTCAGAATTTTCCATATATATAATCATATCATCTATGAACAGTGATAGTTTCCCTTCTTTCTACCCCAGATGAATATCTTTGATGTCCCTTCTTTACCTTATATTATTACATAGGATATCCAGTACTATGCTAAATAGGAGTGGGGACAAGGGACATCCTTACCTACTTCCCTTTTTCAGAAGAATTGGTCTTATCTTTTCTCCATTGACTACCACATTGACTGTTGGTTTTTCAAATATAGCTTGTGTGTTAGTCCGGGTAGACTAGAGAAACAAATTTCAAAGACATGCATATAGGTATAAGGAAAGGGTTTACATACAAAAGAAATGTGATACTAAGAAGGCATCCCAATCCAGTTCAGTGCAAAGTCATAAGTCCAATATTAACCCATAAGCTTGAAGTCAGTCTATAAAGTCTGCTTCTGACTCAGGAAGTCACAGGTCAGTGGGTGCAGAATTCTGGTGCTGGCGGGGGTCTCCCCAGGGCTCCTCGCTTCCAGGGCTCAGGTCCATCAACAGCATGCCACTTTAGAGGTCTGTCTTCATCAGGGCAAAGCCATGTAGTCTCTCCGCTGGCTCCTTCAACTTCTCAGAGGCTGCATCCTGTCTTTTCTATGATTAAGTGTCTCTCAAACTAACTCCCAACAACTGGGGAAGATAGCTTCTCATCTTCACGAGGAAAATACCGCAAGATTTCCCAGGAGTCTCAGGTGAAAGCCATGCTCACACAGTGGCCTCATCAGCTACTCAATAGCTTTCTCCTGATTAACAGGCCAGACTCCACCCCTACATTTCAATTATAAAATTAACATAAGCACATGACTGCCACAGACCACCCCTTGTTAATTTTATACTTTCACATAACTCTGTAACCATATGTAACCCTCAAATAAACAATAAAATAATTTCTCTATCTAACAGCATAAAACTAAAATACATATAAGTCAACATGTGTCACCATTATTTGAAAATAACATTCTATAAGTGAACAAAACAATAGACATCCTGTGCCCTACAATTGTAGTTACAAAATATCTACACCTTGATTCTATAATCCTGTGAATATATATTCCACTACCTATAAGAGTTTGCAAGCCAAACTACCTCATGCCTTCATTCCCCCATTTTGGGTATCTAATTTCTATATTGCCCACTTACATCAACCCAGTCCTCTGAGGAAAGAATCATATCTTTCAATGTGAAGAATCTTCATTCCAGTTGGAAACTCATGAAGTGTGCATCCATTAGCAAAGTCAAATCAGGACAGGCCATCCGTGAAGTCAGCAACGATATGCACCAGTTCAGAGACTTAAATCAATTCTCTTCCTCTAGTCGGGTTCGGGTCAACTCAATGTGGGCTTTTCCACTTAGCCTCACCACGGTGGCCATTGGTCGCCTGCCTTTAGACCAAGGTCCCAACAAATTCTCAACACACCTAGCTCTCCCATGCTAGGTCATGAACTTCAGACCAGTAAACCTGCTCTCGTCTCCCCTTTTTCCTGTGAACCAAGTCCCCGGGTGTCAGTGGCCAAAGTCAACCCGGCTCTTTATTGCCGCATTTCTCCTGCTTTCACTGACAAGCAGTAAATCTGGGTGGTCACCTAACAAGCATTTCAGTCTGCCACAAGTTTCCTTTAACATTCAGACCCAGAGAGGAGTTATCTTCATGGTTCCAGATTCCTTCATGGTTCCAGATTCCTTCGCTTTTGAAGACAATCACTAGTCAGGAATTTCCAAAGAAATTGACTCTATTCTTCTTTGTCCGTCAGTCTGACCTTCTCTCAGACTATAATTATCCTGACTACACCAAAAGACTGGGTGGGGCTACTTTCTTCAGAGAAGTCTTTCCAGGTGGGGCCTAAACCCATTTAAGCTCAAGGTGGTGTTAATCACTTTAGAGATGTCTTTGACGCTAAATCCTAAACCCTCTAGAGGTCAGTATTTGGCTTGAGGTAACTGGATTTGTAAACTCTTTCCATGCTTTCCAAGAAACATTCCTATGCATCCTTATATTAACAATAACAAGCATAAGAAAAAAAATAAAGAACATAATCAGAAATCAAACTTAATTCTTAAAACAGAAGGTCAATACTTATTAAGCTTATCTATATCCTTATCTAAACTACTGTTTACACAAAAACATTGAATTAGGTCTCAAAAGACATCAAAAAAATCCCTGCTTTCCATCGGCATTCTGATCTTCTTAACCATTGTCCCTGAACAGAACCAGCTCGAGACACTCAAATGGTGGCCCCCACGCCTTAGCTCAAGACATGCATTAACAGTATCCATTTTATATAGGAAGAACCAAAGACAGCTTCCAAACAAAATAATTAAAACCTTAACTTCCCATATTGTTTCCAGAAAATAACTCAGTAAACTCAAAGGACATATCTGACTTCTGTCTAGCCAAAAAAGTAACAATACTGTGAGGCACAAGTCAAACAAGCTTCTACTTTCCATCTTATGATTTGTTCCTCTAGTACCCCACTCCTGAGGTACCATAATGTGTTAGTCCAGATAGACTAGAGGAACAAATTTCAGAGACACAGATATAGGTAAAAGGAAAGGGTTTATATACAAAAGAAATGTGATATTAAGAAGGCATCCCAATCCAGTTCAGTGCAAAGTCATAAGGCCAATATTATCCCATAAGCCTGAAGTCAGTCTATAAAATCTGCTTCCAACACAGGAAGTCACAGGTCAGTGGGTGCAGAATTCTGGCGCTGGCAGGGGTCTCCCCATGGGTCCTCACTTCCAGGGCTCAGGTCCATCAACAACATGCCACTCCAGCTTCAGAGGTCTGTCCTCATCAGGGCAAAGCCATGTAGTCTCTCCGCTGGCTCTTCCAACTTCTCAGAGCCTGCATCTTGTCTTTTCCATGAGTAACCGTCTCTCAAACTAACTCCCAACAACTGGGGAAGATAGCTTCTCATCTTCATGAGGAAAATACCGCAAGATTTCCCAGGAGTCTCAGGTGAAAGCCATGCTCACACAGAGGCCTCATCAGTTTCTCAATGGCTTTCTCCTGATTAGCAGGCCAGACTCCACCCCTACATTTCAATTATAAAATTAGCATAAGCACATGACTGCCACAGCTTGTATGATATAGAGGAATTTTACTTCCATTACTATCTTCTTGAGTGTCTCAAACAGGAATGGGTATTGGATGTTGTTGAATGCTTATTTGCATCTATCAATATTATCCTGTGATTCTTCTAGTTTTTCCTTTCAATGTGGCTAATAATACTAATTGTCTTTTGTATGTTTAACCATCCTTTCATCCCTAGTATGAATCACTTTTGTATTCTGTTAACTAATATTTTGTTAAGGATTTTTGCATCGATATTCATTTGGAAAATTCATTTGTAGTTCTTGATTCTTGTGGGTTCTTTGTCTGGTTTAAGTATCAAAGTTGTACTAACTTCATAGAAGGAATCTGGGAGTTTGTCATCTTTTTCTATGTTCTGGAAGAGTTTTTGTAGGATTTGGTGTCAGTTATTCCCTAAATGCTTAATAGAATTCTCCAGGGGGCGGGGGAAGAAAAAGAAATCTCCAGTGAACCCATCTAGTTCAGGGAATTTTTTTTTTTGCTAATTCCTTGATAACCTTGTCTATTTCTTCTACTGATATGGGTTTGTTGAGATTCTTGACAGCAATCTGGGATACTCTAGGGAGGGATTGTTTTTCCAAGAATTTTCCATGTCTTCCAAGTTGTTGAATTCATTGGAGCACAGTCCTTAGTCCTTCATAGTTCTGTGTAGTTATCCTTTGATTTCACTAGGGTCTGTTAAAATGTCCCCTCTTTCATCCCTCATCTTTGCTATTGAAATGTGTTCTTTCCTTTTTTGAAGCAAAAATTCTTGTGAAGTTTGTTGATTTGATTTATTCTTTCGCATCAAAAAAAGCATCAACTATTTTGGGGGGTGCCTCACTGCCCTCTGGTGGGAGTGCGAGGCCCAGCCTTTCTCCCGTAGAGTTGCTGCTGGATTTGAACCACCAAGTCAGTGGGCCACAGTTCTGCCCTCAACCACTACACCACTGGGGCTCAGCCTCGAAGCATCAAGTTTTAGCTGCACTAATTTTTTTCATCATTTTCTTATTTTCCCTCTCCTGAATCTCAGACCTAATTTTTATTATTTCTTTTCTTTTTTCTACTATTTGGATTGTCTTGTTGACTCTGCTCTAGTAGCTGTAGACTTTGTGCCAGTGCAACATTCATAAGTCTGTCCTCCTCTGTTATGTGTGCATGTAATGCTATGAAACTTCCTCTGATGACTGTCTTTGATTTGTTTCATAATGTTTGGTATGTCATGTTCTCGTTCTCATTGGTTTCTAGATATTTCCTAATTTCATCTCTGATATGGGCCAGTACACACTCCTTTTGCAATAGGGAGTTATATTCATTCTTCCGTTGTCTACCCTTGTTTTTCTTATGTTGATTTCCAATCTTTTGACACACTAGTCAAAGAGAGGGGTGTGTATAATATTAATGGGATAAAAATTTATGCAGATTCGACTTGTTCCCTAACATGTAGTCTATCTTCGAATATGTGCCATGGGGACTTGAAAATAATGTGGGTTATTTTTGTATTTGGGTGGAGAACTCTGTAGATATTAGGTTAAATTGTCTAATTGTAGTGTTTAGATCTTTAGCCTCCTTGTTGTGTTTCTTTCCTAGTGATCTAGCTTTCTCAGAGAGCAGAGTATTGAAGTCATCTATTATAATTGTTGAGGTTGTGATTTGTTTTTTCACAATGTAATGTTTGATTGACATATTTCGCTGGACTCCTGTTCAGAGCATATATATTTAGAATACTTAGTGGTTCTTTTTCTATCATTCCCTTGAGCATTACCTAGTGTCCTTCCTTATCTCTTTCTATAGTTTGCACTTTGAGATCAATTTTAGCTAAGATTAGGATGTTACCCCCTGCTTTTTGTGAATTGCTCTCCAGCCTTTGATGCCCAACCTATTTTTGTCTGTAATCTTGAGATGTGTCTCCTGTAGGCAGCAGATCAACGGGTTGTGTTTTCTAAGTTCGTCTGTTAATCCCTATCTCTTAAGACCTGAGTTCATTCCATTGATATTTAGGGCTATTACATCTATCTGTGGACACTGATGTCATTTTATCCCTCTTGTCTTGGGTGTTTTCATTCCTTCTTTTCCGTGGGTTGTGCCTATGTGTGTTTGTGGTTCATTCTTGCCTTCTTCCCATCACTGAGTCAGAGTAATCTTGGGGTTGTTTTCTCTTTATGGTCTCCGGGTGGACTTGTTCTGTGTGGTGGTCACTTGTATGTGGTTGGTGATTGCAGTTCTTCTGCCCTACTGGATCAGTGAAGATCTTTAGTAGTTCTGGGTTCCTTTTAGCTTATTATTTGAGATCATCCTTGTCCAGAAAGACTCTCACTTCTCCAACAATTTTGTTAGATAATTTGGCTGAATAAAGTATTCTTGGGTTTGTGTTCTTTTATTGTAATATTTTGAATATGCTACTCCACTCTCTCCCCTTCTTTGTAGTTTCCATTGACAGGTCTGAGTCTATTCCTATCTGTTTTCCTTTGTATGTGAGTTCCAGTTTTTCCCTAGCTTCTCTCATAATTTTCTCCATTTCCTTGCAATTGGATAGTTTAACAACTATAGGTCTTTGTGACTTCTTCTTGGGATTCAGACTAGCTAGCATTCTTTCGACCTCCTGAATGGGTGTCTGGTTTTCACTCATAAAGTTAGGGAAGTTTTCCTCCAAGCATTCCATCACTATTTTGGATGTTGGTTTTCTTGATGTACCTTCCTTTGGTAGACCAATATATCTATGCTGCTCCTTCTCATAACATTCAGCATAGCTCTCAGATTTTGTTCTGCTTCTCTGAAAGATGTGTTAGACTTTTTCTCACATTTATTAATTTATTCTTGCAAATCCTTTAGGTCACCAGTACAGTTCTCTGCCTCTTCTATTTTCTGGGCAAAGTCCGTAAGTTTACTATTAGTTTTGTTATCTCACCCTTAACTCTTGTATTTCCCTTTGGTGCATGGCCTTTATCTCCTCAATCATTTCCTCTTTTTTCTGTAATGTTCTTGTTTTGAGAGAGGGTTTGAGCAGAGATCCAAAGTCCATCCACTTCCTCAAAGTATGGCCACATAAAGATAGGTACATATGTCAATATCTCAGTTTTATAAATTAATATATTTACATAAGTGCACAACTATGTTTATCTCTATCCATAGCTTTGCTTTATAGATCTTTCCTCTGCTTCCTTCTACCTTCCTACTTTCCTACCCCCAAGCTCACCCTTCATCTGCCTCTTAGTAATTCCTCTCAGTTAGATTGCTTTTGCTTCAACACTCATAGAATCTCTACATCCTCCTCATTGTTGAATTCAATTCCCTACTCTGTCTATGGCTCACTGTTACCTTCCCCTGCCTCCTTCTTCCCCTAAGTCCTTCTGGAAACTTTGGTCTGTTTCTCCTTTTTGACTTGGCTTTGCTCCCATTGGTGATCCAGATTATAACTCTATACTTTAGAGTTAGTAGAAAGTTCTGTCTTTTTCCCAAGGAGCAGTCTGTGGTTTCTAACTGCTGACTTAGAGGTTAGCAGTTCAACATATGAGTACTATGCACCAAGGCTCCTTAATTTGAATTCAACTATATTTTTGTATCCTTCACATATTTCTGAATCTATAAATTTTCCAAATAACTTTATGGCAATTGGCACCTTTCTTCTGAGGATGTGTGCACTGGTAAAAGCTTACAGTCTTGGAAAACCTTTGGAGGAGTTCTCCACTGCCATGTGGTCACTATGAGTCAGAATTGACTTTATGGCAGTGGGGTTTGGTAATTTAAAATTAATGTTAAGAGATTTCACAAACATAGGTATATTTCTATTTCTAATTTCATATTGTGAGAACTTACATGTAGGTATTCTGGAAGCAAGATAGTTAGTTATACCTTACATTGTTTAAGAATATTGTGGAAATAATACAAAACACAAAGCCCATGCTATCACTAACTGTCACTAACTGCATTTTAAAAATAAATACAAAGATGAAGAACCAAGCTCTGTACTTCTGATTTCTTTTTTCCCTTTGAGTAATTGGACTTAGAACAACACCACAGCATGGAAAATAAAAAGTAGTTTTGAATCTGGAGTTTTGTCCTTGCCGAACTTCCACGTGGATTTTGCACAAATAAATTATTCTGCTTTTAAATTAAGGAAAGCCAGTCCCTATCTTTTTTGGGTGAACACCAATCCTTAGACTTGTGGGCTAGACATTGGGCTGCTATCCCCAAGGGTGGCAGCTCACCCCCACCCACTAGTCAGGAGAAAGATGAAGTCTGCTCCCATAAAGATTTACAATTCAGGGGTTGTCCTATTTTAGGGCACTATGAGTTCACATTGATTGATGAAAGTGGTTCTAAGGTATTATATATTTTTAAAAGGTAGAAAAATTAAAAGTACTTTAGGAATACTGTGTTAAGCTATTCTTTATTTGATCTTGTACAAGGCAAATTTTGCAATGAAGTTTTTCATAAATATGAGCTCACCTTAGAGAGAAGAGATTAAAAATTATCAAATAATCACCCAAATGATTGTTTAAATTACATCTTGCAACAACTACCAAGAAGTAAAGGGGTCAAGAGATTACTCAAAATCATAAGCACCCAAAAGGTAGAGGTCAATGAGACCAACTTACAATCTGACTTCACAATAACCAAAGCAAGTCCAGTGCCATCTACTCAATTCTGTCAAAATTGCCCTATAAGTCAGAGCAGAATAGCTCCATTGGGTCTCTCAAACAAATCTTCTGGGGGCAGTTTTCATAAATATAATTGAAGGCGTCAACATTCATCAAAAGAAGTCACAAGTAAAGGGGGTAAAAAGTTGGCGTTGTCAGCTGAGTCTTGGTGGCTCAGTGGTTGTGTGTGGGACTGCAGCCCACAGGGTTGACAGTTCAAATCCAACAGCAGCTCTCCAGGAGAAATGCTGGGCTTCCTACTCCAACCAGGGTAGTGATGCAGAGGGGAAAAAAGTTGACGATGTCAAGGTTTCCAGGAAGAAAAAGAACGTTTGAAAACTGATTGTGGTAACAATTTTGCAATTCTGCTTGATGTGATTGAACATAGAATGATATGATATCTTTATTAATCCCAATTAATAATTTAAAAGATAAAGTAAAATACCAGCCAGAAAAAAAAAAGAAACAATGAATATGGATGTGAAATACCTGAAACACCCAAAGACTAAAATGACATTTATAGGATGCATCATTGAAAATGAACTGGTTGGGCATGGACTTTTTTTGCCCAAATAGAACCTATTTGGGTGCAATTTAAAAAAATTTTAAGTGATTGTAATCATACAAAATTTGTTCTTTGGGTGGTATGAAAGGAAAATAGACCTTAAAAACCATAAGCTTTCTGGAAAAAGATCCAAATATTTATAAATGAATCAGTGCATTTCTGTATAATTCATAATTCAAAAATAAAAGGAAAAGGAATCTAGAAACTTCTGGAGTTGTAGACAAAAATAAAAGCCACACAAGGAAAATTTTAAGGATGCTTAGAACTGTCTGCATTAAATGTGTATCTTAGAAAAAGGATAAAGATCTTAATTAAGAAACAAAAAATGAAAAAAAGAAATGAAAAATGTAAATAAGCAAATTAACCACAATTTGGGTAGAAAGTAGAAAATACTAAAGGTAAAATCAGTTAAGTTAGAAATAAAACAAAAGGCAAAAATGGATCAAATCAATGAAATGGAAACAACTATTTTCATTGCTAAGTAAAACTAGTAAGTCTCTACCATAGTGATAAAAATCGCCACTCTCTGTGTATGTATGATGCAGTACACTGTTGTTTCAGCTCATTGTGGGCAGTGTTGCCAGAGTCACATTTACAAGCTGGACCACTTCAATAGATGTATTATAGTCTTATCACAATGGACTCTGCTCTTATCTGCACAACAGCCTTTCTATTTAGAGTCAAAGAGCTTGGCTTATCATTTGCTTTGTCCTAACAACACTTAGTGTGTATGTGAGTGCATCGCATGATGGTTGTTTAACTGTTCGTTCAACTCATGAAAAGAGCTATTAAGAAATCAATCAATGTATTATATTGGCAATTGTGCTGCCAAAAAAATACCTCTGTAAAGGATTAAAGAGTAAAAAGATGTCACGATGAGAACCAAGGTCTGCTTGTCCCAAGTCATCATGTCTTCAATCACCTTGCATATTTGTGAAAGCTGGATAGGGAAAAAGAAAGACAGGGGAAAAAATGATGCATTTGGAGTGTAGTGCTGTTGACCAAGCTTGAAAATGCCATGGAGAACCAGCAGAGCAAACAAATCAGTACAATCAGGAAGGTTTTTAGAGATGAAGATGGTAAAACTTCATCTTGCAAGCAAAATGGAAATGTTATTTATAAGACAACATGGTTGGTAGAGTCAAAGAAAAAGAGGGAGACACTTCATGAGAAGGATAGGCACAGTAGGTCTAACAATCAGCTCAAAGTAGCAACAATTTTAGAAACAGCATAGACCTGGGTAATGTTTTGCTCTGTTTTACATAGGATTGCAAGAAGTATCCTCAGATATCCCCTACTATTAAGACAAATAAAGCTCTTCACGAGAAACTATATTCATCTCCCCTTTTAATTCAATGTTCATATATCTAGGCATTGAAATTCTGCATCCATTCCCTATCAACTAAGTAATGTTGCTGGATGTCATTGAATCAGTTCTGCCTCATAGAGATCCTATACATTCTACAATTCTGTGCCATTATTCCCATGCCTGAGCCCATTGTTGCAGTCACTGTGTCAATCCATCTTATCCATCCATCTTTTTGCTGTCTCTCCAATGTATCAAGCATATGTCCTTCTCCAGGGACATATGTCAAAAAAGAGACAACACACAGACAAACAAAATAATAATAATAAACTTTCTGACATTGCAAATCTTCAGGAAAACATATGGCCTTATCTTTCTTATGAGAATGACTGATGGATTTGAACCACAGACAATTAGCAGCCAAATGCTTACCCTACAATGCCACCACCCAGGTTTCCACTCCTGTGGGAGCCATTCTCACACTTCCTACTGAAAGTACAGTCTGTACATTGCTAGATAAACATAAAGTGTAGTTCATTGGTGCATAAATTAAACACAAACAGGATAACAGAGTTAATCAGTTTTCTTTTACATTGCTTAAAGAAAAAGAAAAATGGCATATTTATTTAACAAAAAAGATAATAATCCTTTGATGTATTTGTTTTAAAATGTGCTCTTGGAGTGAGCAAACTAATACATATTGATCACCTTCCACTTCATTGACATATTGATACTCATGAGAAATACAACTGATAACGACATATTAAATAAAATCACTCTGAGGTTAGACTGTATTGGTGCCTAATTTGCACACTAACAGTATTTTTAAGTATATACCAGCCGCAGATAAAAGACCCTGCCTTTTACAGGACAACCAGCAACCTTCCCTTGTATTGAACATTCTTTAAAACAGATTGAGAGAACATATATTTAATGTTAGAAACCTTTTTGGTGAACAATAAATGTGCTTGAAGTTTAGTTATAATTTCTTCCTGAGGACTTAGATGATTTGATGGAAGACTTCAAAAGGACATACACTTTTTGAGTAGGTGTTATAATCTTTTTTTAGATTCTTTTGGGAGGGCATCAATGCCCTCTGGTGGGAATGGGAGGCCCAGCCTTGCTCCTGGAGAGCTGCTGCTGGATTTGAACCACCAAGCCAGTGGGCCACAGTCCCGCACTGAACCACTCTGCCACTGGGGCTCAGCCCTACGTGTTATAGTTTTTAAATCATTTTATTGGAGGCTCATACAACCCTGATCATAATCGATACATCCATTCATTGTATGTTAATTTCACACCGTCACCCCCACTGCCACCCCTCCTTTGAATGATCTCATCTCTATTAGGAACTTTCTAAACTTAGTCCAAAGTTTGTGTGAATAAATGACAACACACTGTGCCAGTGGACATAGCCATGAATAAGGGGTGGAAGGGCATTGATGCAGTTCAGAAGAGACACCACTGAACTAATTATTGTATTAAAGAGCAGTGAGTTTTGTGGAATGATATGTGTAATTCTAAGCAAAATAAACAACTGCAAAAATGCATCTGTTCAGAAATAGTGTATTCTCCCAGGCTAGGGGCATAGCATGTGCTATTTCTGAGCATCTGAAGCCAACATATAGGTTTCAAAGACATACATATTGTTAAAGAAACATGACCTTTCAATAGAGTGCTACATTTGATTACCTCACAGTCATCTTAGATATTTCACAACTGTTGCTTTTTGAGAGCAATGGGTAGGTATGTCACTTCCACTTGCTCTTTCTCCTCTCATGTAGGTATTCGCCCATACAAGGCCAGAGGAATTTGCCTGGGATACCACTGGGACCTGGAGATGTGGGGTAGGGAAGATGTTTTTGCCTGCTTGCTTGCTTGTTTATAATTTGTTTTGTTTTGCTGTTTTTAAGAATGTCCACTGCGGAGCCTTGGTGGCATAGTGGTTGTGTGTGGGACTGCGGCCCACTGGGATGGAGGTTCAATTCCAGCTCCATGGAGCAAAGGCTGGGCCTCCTACTTCCACCGCCTGTGGGCAGTGATGCCAAAAAACAAACAAACAAAAAAAGGATGTCCACTACAGAACACACACTGATCGATCCATTTCTATCAATTGCAATTTGGTGACATTGATGACATTCTTGGGCTTATGTAACCGTTGTCTTCTCCTTTGCTGAAAATCCTTCATTAACATAAAATAAAAAAAAAAAAACTTCAAATCATTGCCATCAAATGTCAACTCATAAGGACCTGATAGGACAGGACAGTGAGTTTCCAATCTTTCTAATCCTTTGAGTTCATGTTGTTGAGTGGGAAAAATTTTTGGGATTCTCTCTTGAAAATATTAAGAACCAATTTGGAAAATTTCCAAAACTGTACATATGCATACCCTGTACTTTACATGAAGAATTAATAGTATTGTTTCTTATTTGTGTCTCTCTCTCACAAAGACACTTTGAGGGTTTCCTGAAAGTTCATTTTAAATGTTCCATTATCATTTATTTCACATTTCCACAAATTTTGGAAGTCTCCTCACATATACATGCATGTATACATGCATACACATAAAAGTATGCATTAGCTATGTATTACATGGCTGTATAAATAAGGTTATTTGCCATATCATTTGAGAAGAAGTTGTCAGCAGCAGAGTCAATGGTTAAAAAGCTGCCCTGCTGACTGAGAGTCAATGGCTTGAACTTTGCTGCCACTGTTTGGAAACGGGTTGCCCTGAAGAACACAGCCTTCCAAACCATGTGAACAGTTCTGCTCTCTCTGTGGGGCGACAGTGAACGGAAATAGAGGTGACAGCAAAGGATTTGCTTTTCCTCACCCCTAAATTCTACCGCATGGGAAAATATGGACATTCTCTGAAATAACGGCAGTACAGCTTTAAAAATTTTTAATAGTAGCATGAAACTAATATCTGACCTACCCAATGTCTAGAGTCCACTCTAATTTTAATATTGTCTTTAATATCTTTCAATATATGACCTATTCCATATTCACGCATTATGTTTCGTCGCTCCTGTCTTTATTGTGGAACTGATTTACTTTTCTTTGCTCTAATATCATTGATATTTTGAAGAGAAAAGGTCAATTATTGAGAAGAATGTCTCTCAATCTGGCCTTTCTGATTGCTTCCTCTTGATTAGTGTGTTAGCATACGTTTTGGCAGAAATATAGCATAAGTAATGACATTTCCTTCTGAGTGCTTCTCATCAGAAAGCAAATAATGTCACTTTGTCCTATTCATAATGATATTAATGTTGTCACTTGGTTAAGTTGGTGTCCATTATATTTCTCCAACATTTCTTTTGTAATGAATAGGGAAATTTGGGGCACATACTTTTACACTGAGGCAATCCTGTGTTCATTATCTTTTTTAACCAGTGAATCATGGTTTCAATATTGCCAAATGATTTAAAACCACAATGGCTGCAAAGTGCTGATTATCTTATTCTCTTCTTTCTATACTAAATCATTTGAATTCTACCATACAAAGTTGCATTTTCCTCTCAACTTCATTTTCTTGGCTTTTTTCTCAAGATGAAATTGTGGTCTCTCTTTCTCTTTTTTCTTTCCAATGTATTGATTCATTGAATGTGCATCCCACATTTTATTTAACCCTTACCGATGCTTAGAAAGGAAGGTGAAGCTTCATAGTGGTGCACCAGGTTCAAACACTCAACAGCTAGCTAAAAGATTAGTGGTTTAAGTCCACCAAGAGGTGACTAAGAAGGACTGACATTTATTGCTGAAAACCAGTCATTGAAAACCTTAAACAGTACCCTTCCACTTTGACACACTTGTGGTCTCCCTGAGTTGAAATTCCCATGAGAACAGGGATAAAAAGAGTGAAATAAATAAATGTAATTGAGAACTTTCTGCCCACTTTGAAGCTTGTGAACATTTTATGAATTGAAATGTATTAAGAGATGCAATGTGTATAAAGACTTGGGTTCTGATAGATTTTAGATGATAAGAGGAATAGTTTTATGAATGTTCTCTATTTCCTTCTTTGTTTTCTTACCTCCTCTTCATTTGGTTTGAAATTACTTTCTTATTTATGACTCATTGGTCATAATATAACTCATCATTGTGAAGACTATTTGGTACTGAGTTTACATTTGTGGGCACACTGATGGTCAGATTGTATGTCAACTTGAGGATACCTCTGTGGAGGTTGAGGTGGAGTCCAGCTTATCAGTCAAAGACCCAGCATCATGATGGGTCTGGGGTTGTGGTCCTTTAATATGAAAGGCACATGAAACTTTCTATCTATAGGTAGCTAGCTAGCTACCTATCTATCACTTTAACATTTGAGCTCTCCTCTTCACTTCCTGCTTGACTGGGTGTGCATGTCTGGCTCTGGAGTTAGCAGCCCCTGTGGTTTCCTGCTATGTTCCTGCAAACCTTGAATCCACATGACTTTACATGGGCTCGTGTGTGATTCATGGCAGTTGTGTGAATGCTAGTCCTGCCTAGCATTGGACCCATGTACATGAGTTGAACTGGGTTGGGATGCTTCTTCATATAAAATTCTTTCTTAGTAGAAAGTCCTTTCTTATGCATATGCACATGTAACTGGTTTTGTTTCTGTAGAAAGCTCAGTCGAACACAATATTGAACTTTTTTGAGGGAGATGAAAATATAATTGTTGTCATCTGTTTATGGTGTCGATTTTGGTAAACTTCTGCTCTACACTGTAAGAGAATAAGACCAAGAGCAGAAGACGTGCACAGCTCTGTCTCTCGCCGACATCCTGCAGAGAGTTTATCTAACAGCAAGCACTCAGGCTTCTATCACCATACAAACACAAGCTGATCACAAATATAACTAAGGATATAAATAAAATGAAGTTATAAATAAAGCAAAATGGGAAGATCATAACACTCTTCTCTGCCTGCCAAGCATCAACTCAAATAAAAATCGTTTGAAAGTAATGCCAACCAGCTTTCATTTCAAGACAACTTAACTAGTAGAGAGACCATACAATCTATAAATTACCTCCCACATATACAAAGGTCGAATCTAGGACTTCTCATATTCAAATCAAGAGATCCACTTATTCCAAAGAGTATTAAAATAGTAAATATTTCTATAAAGAAGTAAAGACTCATATTCTATGATAGCAAACTTCAACCCCCTACAGCTTAAGAAAGAAAGAAGGAAAAACCTATCAGGGAACTTCTATTTGAATGATCTTTCCCCATAGTCTGCCGTTAATTAGAAATCCATTAATAATTTGAGGTTTGTGTTTACCAGTAGAGGGCAGTGCTACATATGGAAACCGATAGATGAGCTTCTGAATGAATGACCCCATTCAGCCTAGAATATCTCAGTTCTACTTGCTGTTACACAAAATCAAATCCCAAGAAACTGAACATTGATAGACTATGTGGAGAAGTAACACATAGTAATGCGCATAACTAAGCACCAATTTCAGAACTCTGTCAGCATTGTTCGCATCAATATTATTTCACTATGGATTTTTTAAAATACAGATAATGAAGGTGTTTATAGTGGGCCCTGAGACTGTAAATCTTCATGGCAGGAGAAAGACTCCTCTTTCTCCTCTGTAGCAGTGGGTGGCTTTGAACAGCTGTCCTTGCTGTTAGCAGGACCCCTAGTGAACCTGCATTAACTTGATGGCCTTGAGTTTTGAGTGTAGCAGATGGTGTTTGCAAAGAGTCAGTTAGAAATGGGCATGGGAGTCAGGAATTCTTTTTCAGAATTAACGTGTAAGGGCAATGTTAGAAATATGTATACATTATTTCAGCTGACAATCTTAAAATATGTAACATTCTTAAAGAACCGTGTTCTGTATACCACCTTGGGAAACAATCTACTGATTAAAGCGTTTACTTCAATTGAATTGTTAGTGTAATTGATTCATCCTTACGAATGAAATTCCAGATTCATCATGATCTCCTTTTTGTTCCCTAAGTCATATGCCCAATAAGGATATCAATATCTTAGCATCTGCCTTTAAGTAAGATTTCCTAAGAAGTCTGTTTACCAGAGATATGGAAATGATCCAAAAGATGCTGTTCAACATTTGAGCTCATTAATTAAGTAAAAAATAATAACCAATTGGGGGGAAAGTCAATAATTGTGTATGATCCTCAGGCGGAAATAATATCTATTCTATTCTGGAATAGTTTAACTTATTTGTACTCCATCTACATTTCAAACCAATTCCCAAGACTTTTCTGTTAATTGTGCAACTCTGACACATATTTATAATGCACCTTCATTGAAATTAGAACTCTAAAAATTTTTATTTTCCATTTACAAACAGAAATTATATCAATTATGTACGAATGACTTTATTCTGGATGTTTTATCTTTAATCATTGCTCAAAATTGTCTCCTTTATTTTGTAAAGTGCTGGGAAATAGACATTTGATGATGGTGATGACGGCAGTAGTAGTAAAGGTAATGATGATCACATTTCCATGGGATATTTTTTCCCTCCACTACATTAATTTAATTCAGAACTAAGAGGAGGGAGGGGCAGGCGTGGTGGTGGAGTAGGTAGGATTAAAATATGCCTAGAGTCCAGGATGACTCATAATGACTCCCTGTGGGCTTCTGACTCTAACTATTTAGGGGGTTAGGAAGTCTAATCTTTCTCTGAGGAGCTGCTCCTCGTTTTGAACTGCTGACCATGCAAATCACAGCCCAACATGTAACCTCTACACCACCAGGGCTCTCAAGCATTCTCAGGTGTTGAACTCACCCACCACTAAGTCAGCACCGCCAAATGCTCTCTCCTCAAGCCTACCACTCTGCAATGAGAAGAAATCCGTTCCTGAACAGAAAATGATCCCTGAACAGAGGTGTCTTTCTTTAAGGGGAGTGGAGTGGGGGGTTGAGTGTAGGATACTGCCCATTAAGATTTTTAGAAACCAGCATTCTATTATTTTGCATTTGACATTTCATATATATATAGTCAAAATATTCAGCTATAATATACAAAATATCGTTAATAAAATGGGGAGGAGAAGCTAAAGTGAATGAGGGAAAACTACTTTATGATTTCTGATTAATTGATCCTTAGTTTGAGCATAGGCTCTGCCACTTAATTTCACTACACTACCACTAGCACCAAAATTTATGAACTGAGAACACTGATAGCTTCCTTAAAGTAAAGGACTGCCAGATTCCATCTGACATCCTCTGGACTTGTCATCAGAAGAGACCAGTACTTGGAGAAGGGCATCATGTTTAGTAAAATAGATGGGCAATGAAAAGAGGAAAGCCCTCAATGAGATAGGTGCCTGCAGCAATGGTGTGCTATTGTGGGTAGACTAGACAGACAAACTTCATAAACTCATTTGTGTATAAGAGAGTCTTAAATATGGGGAACTGGTACTGGGGGCCTAAGTGGAGGAAGGATGTTTTGGAAGTGATGATGACAACGTGTGTGAATGTGTCCTGCATACAATTCATGTATTTATTGATCGTGATGAGACTTGTAAGAGCCCCCAATAAAATGATTTCTTAAAAAGTGGGGAGGGGGAAAGAGGATCTTATGCCAAGGGCTCAAGTAGAAAATATTCGAAAATGAAGATGGCAACATGTATACAAATATGCTTGATACAAATGATGTGTTGAATGTTATAAAAGTTGTAAGAGCTCCCAATAAAATTATTGGGGTGGGGGAGTCTTATATACAAAAGCAATTGTATATTGAGAACACATCCCAGTGTAGTCCAGAACAAGTCCATAAGTCCAATATTACCCCATATGTCAATACTAGTCCATAAGTTCCTCTTTAGACTCATGGAGCCATGCAATGACGCCGAATGCAAGAAGATCACAGCCAAGTGAGTGGAAAGTCTTGTGGATCCAGTGGTGGTAGTAGCACCTCTGCACTGCTGTGAGTCTCCATGTGGCTCTTCCAGTTCTGAGGGTCTGGCTGCCATCAGCCTGTCTCCATGTGGCTTGTCAACAAGAATGTCTGGCAGGAAGTATGTGTCCCACCGCCAGGAAGCTAGTTATGCCTTTAGTGCATCCGAATGAGGACATCAAACTTTGATCTGAATCATAGGCTAAACTCCACCCCTTCACTCTCAAATTGACAACAGATTATGTCACTGCCACAAATGGAGATGGGGCAAAAGCAGGCAGTGGTTTGCTCTGTTGTACAGAGGGTAACTAGGGGTTACACCTGACCCCACGGCACCCAGCAACAACAATAACAGCATTTAATGCAGTGGCTCTCAACATGTGGGTCATGACCCCTTTGGGGTCACCTGATTATAGCAGTAGCAAAATGATAGTGATGAAGAAATAGCAAAAATAATCTTATGGTTGGCGGGTGGTCACCACAACACGAGGAACTATATTAAGGAGCTGCAGCATTAGGAGAGTTGAAAGCCACTGACCATGGGTGGCTAGAGGATGCAAAATATAAAGCATATATTCTAATAGATGTCCACCTTATCTATGTTACTTAGTAAAGCACAGCGACTCTTAAAGACTCTCATTTTAGTGCAAACTGGACAAACTATTGCTTATTTGCATCTTCCCCTTAATCTATTTAATTTTTTTCAACTTATTTCCCAGAGGAGTGCTGTTAATTTGAAATAAAATAATAAATGTGAAAGTGTGAAAACATGTTACAAGTGATAAAGTGCTGTATAAATATTGGGATATATAATTAAATGGGAATATATACAGGCATTATAAGTGACAGAAGAAAAGCATTCTGTCCATTCCATTTACAGGGGATACTGTTCAAAAAGATGGTTTTAAATGAAAACTTTATGCTACTTTGAAGAGAGCACAGTACTAATGAGAAACAACACTACATATTTTACATTGTTCTGTGTAAATTTTGCTGAATGTTTCTCAGAGGATTACTTGAATAAAGACGTTGCCTGCATGATTGATTTACTCATTCAGGCTTAAAGAATTACTATAATCAAAAACTCAAAGCTCTCTACCACGGTGTTGAATTTGACTCACAGGAACCCTTAAAGACAGGCTAGAACTATCCTTGTAGATTTCTGAGACTGTTGATCTTTCCAGGAGGAGAAAACCCCCTCTTTCTCCAAAGGAGCAGCTGGTGGTTTTGAACTATTTGGAAAGAAGTGCTCTTCTCTGATTGCGAGTCTTAAGGACAATGGTGCCAGTGGCCTAATCTCGTGTCCATTTGAGGATTAGGAGGGTTGGGGTAGAGTCCAGCCTGCCATTCTGGAGAGAGCCAATGAAACCTCTGTGTTAGCATGGCCTTTTCCTGAGAATTCTGGTAAATGTGGTAATTCCATCTCAGGAGACATTATCTCTCGGGTCCCTGGGAGACATTGCAGTTGACAGACACGTGACAGTGTGCTAATAGGCTCTGAGCCCTGGAAACTGGAGGAGCCATGGGCTCCTGCCAATGCTGAAATGTTTCTACCGCCACTGGATACACACTGCACCGACTATCTTGTGATTGTCCTGGTGTCATTGCATGTGCTCCATGAGTCTGAAGAGGACTTACAGATTGGTACCGGACATATGGGCTATTGGACTTATGGCATTGGACTGGACTGGGATAGGGTGTTTTCTCAATGTTCAATTGCTCTTGTATATAAACCTCTTTCTTATACCCATATGCAAGCTTATGAATTTGTTTCTGTAGTCTACCTGGACTAACACAATATTGTAGCAAATGCTATAATGTCATCGTTTTTCCCTATAGAAAGAAGGCTGTCACCAGTAGAAGAAAAATGCTGCTAAAGTAAAGAAGCAGAGCCCAGTGGTGGAGAAGAGCCCTGGGGTTCACTAAATACGTGCTTGTCTATCTCATGGAAGCGAACTGTGGTACTAAGCTCCAGGGGACAGCACGAGTCTCTATTAGATGTTCTGTAGAGTGAGCTTGAGGATTTCATGGCATTTTGAGTTGAGTTCTATTACTTGCAGCACAGTGTCCTGCTAATATAAGCAGGTTTTAGCATTTCTGTAACACCAGAGCAAAAGTTTGACATCATGGAATAACATCCCACTTCCCATTCCTATCTTCAAACATGATTCTAACACCTTTGTAGAATCGACTTGATAGCAGTGAATTTGGGGAAGTTCTGTTTAGTTTTGTTTTTCCATCTAATTTGGACAGCTCAACTCCCTGCACTATGCCAGACAATATTCTCTTAGAATATGCTGGATTTCCAGGGACTTCTTTTCAGGAACAGATTGTCAGACTTTTCTTCCTAGTCTAACCTCCTCTGAAAGCTTTGCTAAAACATGTATACCATGGGTGGGTGGCTAGTATTTGGAAACATCAAGGGCATAGCTTCCAGCATCATAGCAACATGCAAGCTGCCAGAGT
This sequence comes from Nesogale talazaci, assembly GCA_004026705.1. NCBI lineage: Eukaryota > Metazoa > Chordata > Mammalia > Afrosoricida > Tenrecidae > Nesogale > Nesogale talazaci. The sequence goes on from PVJH01020851.1 coordinate 25,236, forward strand.
AAATAAACTAATGGGCCTAACAGGTGGCAATGATCAATATTTTTTTTTCAAAATAACTGCATATCATTTAAACCAACAGTTTCCTAAGGAAACATAAATTGCTCTGCCACTGGGCTGATTCATACTTGTAGCAAGCAACCCTATAGGACAAATTGGAGTTGACATTTTATGTTGCAGTGTCTATAAATCTGTACTGGAGCAGAAAGTCTCACCTAGGCTTTGAACCTCTAATCTTGCTGTTGGTAGGCCAATGCATAACCCACTATGTCACCAACTCACCTCTCTTAAATGGGTAGCCTATTAGATAAGCCTGCAAATGTGCCAAACCCACTCTTATGTCTATCTTCCTGGAGATTCAATGCACAAGTATCATCAAGAATGAAATCCTCCCAGAAGGCTACCATTAGAGAAAGGTGCTGAATACAACTTAAGATGATTCTTACTTTTTGTTTCAGATAAACCCTGACTACCCTGTGTCCTCTAGTTCCTATTCTGATCAATCTTCCTCAGTGGAAAAAAAAAAGGACTCTCCCAATGTTTAAACAAGCATTAATAGTAGTAGATGTGGAGATGTTTGTTACAGTCAATCCATCTGTTCATAATATATCTGTTTAATTTACTCATTTAAATTCCCTAAACACATGCACACTCATGCAGACACATCAATCTGTATGTGCACTCATGCACACACTTTTATCATGTCTTACACTGTATGTCCAGCTTTTAAATTCTGAAGTTTTCAATACAAAGGACTTTGTATTGGTGGTGACAAATTTCAGTAAAGGTCAATATTCACTCAATCAGAAGGGTTATGGGAGCATCCTGGTCACTACTCCTGTGACGAAGTACAACCCTTGGGAATTCAAGATCACATTATTGAACTCATACAAAATCTGCATTTGGACCAAGAAGCAGTTGTGGAAATAGAACAAGAGAAGAACACATTGTTTAAAGTTAGGATTGGTGTGTGTCAAAGTTGGATTCCCTCATACCTATTCAATCTCCATGATGAACAAAAAATTCAGAGAGCTAGACCACAGGAAGAAGAGTAACCAGATTTGATGAAAATTGATATTAAGATGATTCAGCCTTCCTTGCTGAAATCAAGGGACGCTTACAGTATTTGATTATAAAAATGAAAGAGTATAGTTTTCAGTATGTATGGCAACTCAATATACAGAAAACAAAAACTTGCACAGCTGGAACAATGAACAACATCATGATAAATAGGAAAAAGTTCAAAATTTTAGAAATTTCATCTTGCTTGGATACTTAAACAAGGGTCATGAATGCAACAATCGAGAAATAAAAAGATAGTGCATTGGGCCACTCTGCTGCACAATATCTCTTTAAAGTGTAGAAAAGCAATGATGTCATTCTGTGGAATAAGCTTTTTAAAGTTGTCTCATATGCATATAAAAGTAGGATATTAAGCGAAAGAAGACTGGAGAAAAAATGATTGCATTTTGAATTATTGTGGTAGTGAAGAATATTGAAAATACTGAAACTACCAGAAGAATTTTTTTTAAATCTGTCTCAGAAGACATACAGCCAGAATCCCCTTAGAAGCACGTACAGTGAGACTTTGTCATATACTTTAGAGATGTTATCAAGGGACTACAGTCCCTGGAGAAAGGCATCAGATTCAATGAAGTAGAGTATGAGTGAACACACACAAAAGAGGAATTGACACCATGGTTGTATTGACACCATGGTTATAGCAATGGGTTCAAACAGAACAATTGTGGGGAAGACAAAGGATGGGCAGCGTTTCTTTCTGCTGTGCCTAGATTTGCTATGAATTGGAAACAATTTAATGGCACTTCACAGCAATGGGATAACTTTAGAAAGATATGAAAATTATTCTCTCAATACATGAATGGAAACATATCCTACCCCAGAGTAGGGCCAGTCCAGCTGGTGTCCAGCTGTCTAAGGAAGCATGCAGATAATTTTAATGTGCTCATACTTGCTCCTTTTAAAATACACACAAATACACTTTCTATAGCCCTAGAACTTGTCCTACAAATTACAAAGACAGTTCTCTGTCATAGCTTATGGGCTTGCCTGAAATGCAATTCCCCTAGGCTCCATTTGGGTGGGCTGTTAAAGAACTGAGACCCACTCCTATGCATTATCTGCTTGGAAGTACATATCCTCATCTAATAGGTCTCTCCCGGAAGACTGGAAGGCACATAAAAAGCAGGGCTGTACACTTCTTCCATAATCACTCTCCAGGCAAACTTTTTCTTCCTGGACTTTTTGACAACATTTCCTTCTTATCGCGGCCCACCTCCTCCCAAACCCCTGCTGTTTTCATTTTATATAGGCTCAACTTCCCTGGATTTCATTTACTGAAAAACAGAGAAACAAGTAGCAACTTTACGTTTGACATGATTGACCTCTGGAATGATATATGTATCAATTTCTAAGTTGCAACAACAAAGAAGAAGCTGATGATGAAGAAGATGAGATCTAGGAATAATTTCTGGACTTGCAGTACATCCTAGCTCCGACTTCAGAGCAATTAGTTCTTACTTCGTGGCCCTGCTCTCTACTTACTACTTCATGAAATGATCACTGAAGATAAGGGTACGAGAGCAAAGTGTGGTGAAGAAAGCAGATGGTGTTCGGTCATCAATCAAAACAGTGCCTGAGTTCTGAAAGGCTTAAAAGCAGCAACTTAAGCATGGAGCCAACCAAGTCCACACAAAAGAAGGATACCAGCTTGTGTGCTCCAAAGATATCAATGACAAACTTTCAATATAGTGGAAAGTGTCAGATCAAAAATTATGAACATCCAATTTGGAGACTATGGAGGAAAATGGGAGACCAAAACCCATCTGCAGAGTATCTAGTCAGACTGAGCTGTTGGCAGATCTGCTCTAGGCACAGTCAAGAGTCCTAAACAGTCTTACGATTGGGTAGAGACTATTGTAAACCTGATTAGAGGGATCAGACATGGCACCAGGTCGCTTGTCCTCCCTATAGGCATGGCTTGAGTAAGTCCTAGTGCAAGCATTTCTTAGCTGTCCCATAACAAAAATTTCTTCTTTGGCTTCTCCTTCTTATGCATCATTTGTTTCCTTGCCTTTATACAAATATGACCTTATCCTTACCACCTTAGTGTGATTTGTCTTGCACTGTTTTCTGTTGGGTTTCCCAGCTTTGAAGCACAGGCGGAATGGATGCATGATGACAATAACTGATACAAGGTGCTGTAGGGAATGCAAGGGTAGTGGCCAGGTAATTGATATAAAAGGGGGCGTCAGGACTGAACAGCGAGGGTAGGATGGGGGGGCACTAGAACTGATGTTGATTGCACAGCTCAGTTTGAAGTTAATGTGACCATGGGAGTGAGAGTAAGACTCTAAGATAGACAGATGTGGTGGTGGTGATTGCCCAACTGCCCTAGATTTGATTGAATGATTGAACTGTTCCATTGTATGATATTATGTGCCAATAAAAGTTTTTAGAGAAAAAACGTTGGGCTGCTGTCTATTGTCTCATCGTTGAGTCCAGAGATCCTTTTATAATACAAAACTCTTGGTAAGTGCTTCATAAATCTTGCCTGATAAAGATGGAAAAGTAGAAGCGTGTTCAGCAGAGATATCAGAATCCATTTCTGCTAGAGTTTGGAGCTATAATGTACTGTGATAAAAATCTTTAAAATATTATATTTCTTTTGGTGAAAACATAATAAAAAAGCTAAATATATTGAAATACCATGAGCTATTTTAAAGACGATATTGTGTGACATGGGTAATAAGCCTTGAATTGCTAACTTAAAAGTGAATGATTAGAGCGCCATGAAATAAAGTAAGGCTATGTGTTGCTATAAAGATTTACAGATTTACATGGTAGGATACCCTATGACCATGTTACTCTGTTCTATAGGGTCACAATGAGTCCAGATAGATTAGTGGGCAGTGGGTTTGGTATGGGGGAGACGCAGTAAACTCAGGAAAGGTGCACACCGATATTGTGTCCCCTCACCATGTTTCTTCATTCTGTATCTGAGAAAATCATTCTAGAAGCTGGCTTATGTGAGAAAAAAAAAACATGACATCAGAATTGGAGAAAGGCTTATTAACGATCTTTGGGATGCATATAACACAATTTTGCTCTCTTAAAGTGAGAAAGACTTGAAATATTTGCTGATGAAAACCAAGGATTGTAGAATCAGTATGAATTCCAACTCAATGTAAAGAAAACCAGCATACTTAAAACTGGATCAACAGGCAAAATTGTGATGAGTGGAGAAAAGAGTGAAATTGTTAAAGATTTTGTCCTGCTGAGATGCACAACCAAGGTTCACGGAAGCAACAGTCAAGAGTTTAACGAGCATATTGCTTCAGGTAAATTTGGTCACAAGACCTCTTTAGAGTATTGGGAACTAAGGATGTTACTTTGAGTACTAAGGTGTTCCTGAACCAATGTCTGTTATGTTTCAAGTTCATATGCATGTAAAAGTTGGACATTGAATACAGAAGCCTGAAGAAGATTCAATGCATTTGAATTATGGTTCTGGCAACGAAAGTGGCAAAAGACCATAAGAATTTGTATTGGAAGAAGTGCAACCAGATTTCTTTTTAGTGGCATGAATGGTGAGACTTACTCATGTGTTCTTTGGGCCCAGTGTTAGGAAACACCAGTTCCAGGAAAAAGGATATCATGCTTGCTAAAAACGAAAGACCCTGGACAAGTGACTACAGCAAGGGGCTCCAACATCACAGCCATTGTGAGGGTGGCACAGGTTTGGGTGGTGCATTCTTTGAAAAAAGGTCCCATGAGTTGGAACTGACTCAGCAACACCTAAAAGCAATCATCTGAAACTATCAAAAGGCAGAAAAGCATGGCAACTAAGAAGAAAGAAAAAATATGTGGCAAAAGGAAATATTAAGAAAGAACTTTGCAATTTGTGAATATAACAGTGAGAAGAACTTTAGGAGTATTCTATGACCCATCCTCATGGAAGGAAGCAGTAGCAGAAAATGATGATAAAAGAATGGGGTTGGAACATGCTGGGAAATGATCCATGCTGCTCTGAAATGTTAGAGCACTTTCTCTTAAAGCTAAGGAGCTGCCTGTTTAGGTATTTCCATGTCTGCTTAGACACTGGGAAGTAATATAACAACATCTGAACAAAACAGCACAAAGTCATGGAAAGCTACCTGTGAGTGGAAAATCACCATGTACAATTCCTGCTTGCTACTATAAGGAAACAAAACCAAGTGTCAAAACCAAGTGTTTTGTTCCACATCACCATCATGTCTGGAAAAAATGTAACATGTCTTTTGCTCAAATATTTGTAGGAAGAAACATGTGTACATATACATGCATATTTAGTGTATGCATCTGTACACTTATATGTGCATATATAGCAATTTTAGAAAAGAAGGGAGACATGAAATGACTTTGTTGTACAAATACTTGTTCTTCAAATTAAATTATAATTAGTTGAAGCCAGATAATTCTATTTAATTGTGAGTATGTGCCTTTATTCTCCAGAATCAGGAAGATGCACCCCACAGTTATGCTTACATTTTTTAATTTGATAAGTATCCAAGTAAAGTTCTTTGCAAGTATGTATAATATATGCTAAAAATAAAGTGAGGGTATTTGTTTCAGAACAGAAGGAATTCTAGACTAATGTGATAAATGGCATTCCCCCAACTGCACCCATAACTATTCCATGCTGGTGATAGCCAGTTCCAAGACTAGACAGAGTCTAAAATATCTCTCTTATGCAGTATAAGTTTGTGACATTCAGAAATTCAGAAAGAAAATGCATTGACTACCATGTGCGTTTAATCCATAGGAACAAAGGTGAATTGTAAAGGATTTCTTCCATTTTTATATATTCAGTTATTTGACCAATATCTGAACAACCAATATCTGAACAACCCACATCCATACACAAAGTACAGAAATGGGAGCAATGAGGAAAATAATGTAGATATACTTACATGTATGCCCAAACCTCCTTACCGTTCAGCAAAGAGGGATTCCAGGGAACAAATTCTTTTCACTTCTTTTCTGCAAATGTATAACCTTTTCAATACTGATCCATAAGAGAACATACTTTACTTTTTGGTTAGAGGTGGGTTGGCATGAACTCAACTGTGAACCACCAGCCCTGTGGATGCTCATTAATTTTAATTGAATAAATTGAATGCCCAGTCTAGGTACAATGTTCACATCCAATTAATAAAGTACTCAGGGTATTGGCAAAAGTTACTGTAAGGCTAGTAACTATAATTTTAAGATTTTGAAAGTTGGGCAAGGTGCCTATAAATTAAACAAAAGTCAATTATGCAGTTACTCTCATTGAAAAAGTAAAGACAGATGATGCCACATGTAGCAGGAAATTGGGCTTATTTGCGAACAAAAATGTGGGTAAAGTTGTCAAATGTAAAAGGCCTAGATGAAACCAGGGTACAGGGAACAAACAGCATTTTTTAAAAAGGGTCTGAAAAAGAAAAATATATGTCAAATTCATCTTATTCCTCACTGTGAAAGAAGCTAAAATTAACATTTTGTATTGGGGACAGCCTTTATCTTTTAAATTATTATCTAGCTTACTTAAAATATTCATATTTCCCTTCTTTGAGAGAAGGTTACCATTCCCTCATTCAAGCTAGTTCATTAAACCCCAAACTCCCTGCTATTGAGTTGACTCTGGCTTGTAGTGACCCTGGAGGACAGGGTTGAGCTAACTGCTCCTGTGGATTTCTGAGCCTGTTCATTACTTATGTTTAATAATCCCCAGAATAATTTTTTTCTGAAAAATGAACTTTTCAGATAGCGGTATGCATATTTAAAATGTGTCTCATAATCTGATAAACCTTGCAAGTTTTACAAGTCTTTGTTACTCATTACTGGGTTCCACCAACTCAGTTCTAACTCATAGAAATCATCTGTACACCCAATACGAAGTCATGCACTATCTTATATGTGTTCCAATGTTTGAGCCCATTGTTGCAGCCACATGTCAACTCAATTTGTTCAGGACATTCCTCTTTTTCACTGACCCTTTACTGTACTGATCACAATGTCTTTTTCCAGGGACTGGTCCCTCTTGAGACCTTGCCCCAAGTAGATGAGATAAAGCACCATCATTCTCGGGTTTAAGGAATAGTTTGCCTCTATTTCCTCTTTTGTTTGTTTGGGGGTTTTTAAATCATTTTATTGGGGGCTCCTACAGCTTTTATCGCAATTCAAGCATACATCCATTGTATCAGGCACATTTTTGCAGATGTTGACATCACCACTTTCAAAACATTTTCTTTCTACTTTAGCCCTTGCTATCAGATCATTTTCCACCCTCCCTCCCTCAGGAAATTTGATGAATTATAATCATTTTCTACATGTCTTCTATCAACCACTGTATCTCTTCACCCACTTTTCTGTTGTCCCTTTGCCTGAAAGGTGGTTACATGTAGATCGTTGTGATTGGCTCCTTCTTTACCCCCTCACAGACCCCATACCCTCCTGGTATCGCCACTCTCATTATTGTTCTTGAGGGGTTTATCTGTCCTGGATTCCCTGTGCTGAGAGATTTTACCTGTACCAGTGTACATTCTCTGGTCTAACCAGATTTGTAAGGTAAAACTGGGGCCATGATAGTGGGGGTAGGATGGAGGTGAGGAAGCATTAAAAATTTGAGGAAAGTTGTGTGTTTCATTGGTGCTGTTTTTCACCCTGACTGGCTCGTCTCTTCCTTTTGATCTTTCTGCAAAGGGATCTCCAATGGTCTATAGATGGGCTTTGGGTTTCCCCCCACCCATTCACATTGATTTGAGTTTTTGTTCTGGGTCTTTGTGTTAATCAGGGTAGACTAGAGAAACAAATTCATAAACACACATATGTGTATAAGAAAAAGCATGATATACAAGAGTAATTGAATATAGAGAAAACATTCCAACTCAGTCCTGATCAAATCCATAAATCCGATGTCAACCCATATGTGCAATGGCTATCTAGAAATTACACTGCAAACGCATGCAACATATACAATGTTGCCAAATGCAGGACAATCATAGCCCAATGGATGGATCCAGTGTCAGTGGAAGCATCTCAGCTCTGGCAGAAGTCTCCATGTGTCTCCTTTGTTTTCACAGCTCTGGCTGCATCAGTGTCATCACTCTCTAAGGCTCATTGTCAGTAACGTCCAGCAGGGAGTGAGTGCAAGTGTCCCACATCCAGCGAGCTATATATATCTCCATAGTGCCTCTAACTGAGGCAATCAAGCTGTGACCTGGTTGACAGGCTAAACTCCACCCATTCACTCTTAATCCTCCAAAATTGACAATGTATTGTGTACAACGTGTGATGTACCACAGTCTTTGATGCCTGATACCTGATCCCATCAACACCTCATGATCGCACAGGCTGGTGTGCTTCTTCCATGTGGGCTTTGTTGCTACACAGCTGGATGACCACTTGTTTATCTCCAAGCCTTCAAGAACAAGCGCTATCAGCTTTCTTCACCACATTTCCTTAGGCACCCATTTTTGGTCTCACTGAATGTGTCAGAAAGGTGAGCATCACAGAATGCTGATTGTTAGAATGAAGTGTTCTTGTATTAAGGGAGTATTTGAGTTGGGGCCCGATGTTCCTCTGCTACCTTAATACTTAGATATATTTCCCTTTCATTATATATAAATGTATTTACAAATGCACGTGCCTGTATTTAGAACTCTACAAATGTCCTTTGCCTCCTAGTTCTTTCCTCCATTTCCTTTTACTTTCCTCTTGTCCCAGAATCAAATTCTCTGCCATCAAGTCAATGCTGAGGCCGAGTGACCTTCTGTGGGTTTCTGAGACTCTGACCATTTATGGAAAGAGAAAACCTGGCCTTCCTTCCGAGGAAGAGCTTTTGGTGACTTCAAACTGCTGACCTTGTGGGTTGTAGCCCAGTGTGTGACTACTGCACCACCAAGATTCCTAAATTGAACACAGTAAACATATGTTTTAATGTATATACATGAGGTGGAATTGAATTATGTGCCCACTCACTATTTATTGATATGTTTAGGTTCCAAAGATCAGGTTGCTATATGAAGGTAGCCTTTAGGTAAAAACAGAGACGACTATATAATATCACAAAATGTGGGACAAGTACAATGTTATGTAACTGTCAAATTACATCATTACCTAACTACCCGATCACGTCAATACAAGCTTGCCAAACCATTGAGAAACATCGTCCAGCCAACACCATGGCTCCCTTTGTTCTTGAGTCAAACCTCAGTGCTCCTTACTGTCCTGAGTACATTTCTAATGTGCAAAAGAGTCAGATGCTAGGTCTTCACTAATTTCATAAATGTGAAATACTGGGTGATGAGATCATCGATAAGAAAGGCATAGGTGCAATCCTTTGTAAAGCCATGTAAGTCAGAATCTAATGATTTCAAGTCCCTAATTGGAGTCAGCCTAACAGAAGAGGAAATTTATGAGAAGGATACAAAGATGTCTCCAGAACTCAAAGAGAGGAAGGTCATAAGGGACAGAAATCAGGGAACATTATCTCTTCAGATTCTTCTGTCGTCTCAGCCCACCTCAATTTCTTCTATTTATCCTCTTTGGACTTGCTTCTTGCTCTCTCTCTCTCTCTCTCTCTCTCTCTTGAGTTCCCTCTCTGTGGCAGTCATGTACTTAAGTTAATTTCATGATTGAGGTATAGGGGTGGAGTCTAGACTGTTAAACTAGAGATAGCCATTGAGTAGCCAATGAGGCCTCCATGTGGGCATGGCTTTCTCCTGAGGCTTCTGGGAAATCTCACAATATTTCCCTCACAGCTTTCTCCCCAGTTGTTGGGAGTTAGTCTCAGAGACAATGAACTACGGACAAGACAAGATGGCAGCGTCCCAGGAGCTGGAGGAGCTGGAGGAAAAGTTACGCAGCCTTACCATGATGGAACCAGACCTCTGAAGCTGGAGAAGCCCTGCCAGCGCTAACTTGCCTCTACCACGACTGGATGCTGTTAATGGACCGTGAGCCCTGGAAGTGAGGAGCCATGGGGAGATCCCTGCCAGCGCCAGGACTCTGCACCCACTGGCCTGTGAGTTCGTGAGTCGAAAGGAGATTTTATGGACTGGTTTAGGGCATATGGGCTAATATCGAACTTATGACATTGAACTGGACTGGGTTGTGATGCTTTCTTAATGTCCTATTCCTCTTATATATACTATATGTGTGTGTGTCCATGAGTTTGTTTCTCTAGTTTACCCAGGCTAACACTCTCCTCCCCTCTCCCCCTCCTCCCTTTTCTACTTCTCTCTCTCTCTGTCTCTCTCTCTCTGTCTCTCTCTCTCTCTCTCTCTCTGCCATTTAGAAGACAAAGACAAATGTTCTTGTGACTATGAAATACCTGAGGGGAAGCCTCTGTTTGACTTTCCTCAGATCACTAAACTCAAAGACCAATCACCAAAAGCCTGCCTGTGGGCTCTGCTTCATTGAACTGGGAGAGGACTTTAAAGACAAAAACAAAGCAGATCTTTCAACATTTACAAAGTATGGAATTTATGTAGCTCTCATATGTGGTAAGCTTCCCTTCAATGCATGCTAGGTCTTAAGTGTTGCATCAGAGCATGTAAAACTGAAGTAATCAAATGCTGTGTAGAAATGCTATTTAAATGGCCATGGAGAATAGGAAGTTGTTGCAAAGTTGCAGGACAAACTTTGGATGTCTTTTCCTGAAGTCATCCCGTTTAATTTAAGGAGAAACTCATTTGTGTATTTGTTTACTAATGTAAATACCAAAGGAACAGAGAGCAGGACTCTGTTGTTAAGGAGAAGAATGGGCTAGAAGACCAATGGTATAGACAGCTCTGTTCTATGTTCTCTACTTATATTACACCTTCCAGCCTGCTCTGCAATGCTTGCCTCCTCTTGTTCTGAGGATCCTGGGTTCTGAGTTTCCCAGGAGTCCCACACGATATCCCAGCTCCGATGCTGACCCTTGTCACACCATTCCCAGCTCTCTGTGCCACAGTCTGCTTAGTAACTGTTCACCTGTGTCCTGTCCTCATGCCAAAGGTAGTGCCTCATGGCTCCTGAGTTCACAATTCCCTCTCATTCTCTTTTGTGAGAGTATACAAAATGTGCATTTGGTACTTGAGAGAACAATCACAACTTTGGGGTTTGACTCACAGGACTTGAGAGATAGCTGAGCCCACGGGTTATGGGTTATTACACCTGAGAAACTTAACAGCAAGGGGAAAGACAGCCAGTGGAATACTGAAAAAGGCAAGTCTAGGCACTAATGTTTTCTGTCTCCCAGCCTGCTGGGAGACACAGCAAGTGTTTTCCCCTTTATAACTGCCGCTGACGCTTTCAGCAGCATATAGGCAACAATAGAAGCCAAACAGAGGACCAGAGTTCAAGGACTATTAATTGTAGCTGAGCTGGGGAGGTAAGATATCCTCTGCGTAGGTATTCACCATACATCACATCATTTGTAAAAGAAGCCCAGGCAGAGAGGGACAACCATATCTGTCCCTGGCAGAGAAAGCATTCTGAAAGTCAAGCCATCTGATGCCAAGTGAAGGTCAGGCTGGCCAGCAGGACCTTCTGAAAATCAAGCTTGCTCTTGTATTAGCCATCTCCTTCATGGATATTCGAGGAAGTGGGTCCACATAAGAACTTGTTTTTAGGTGCTGAGCCCCGGTGGCATAGTGGTTGTGTGCGGGACTCCAGCCCACAGGCTTGGCAGTTCAAATCCAGCAGCTGCTCTCTAGGAGCAAGACTGGGCCTCCCACTCCCACCAGGGCAGTGATGCTAACCAAAAAAAAAAAAAAAAGAAGAAGAACATGTTTTTATTAGCGAAGCTGAAAACATCTTTGAGCTTGGCATCATTCAACAGACCCAAGCTCACTACAAAATTTATACTTCAACCTGGGATGCCGTGAATATTTTTGGAAACCAGACAAGGGAGTAATTATTTCGACCTAGGTAGGAGCCTGGGTGGTATTGTGGGTTATGTGTTAGGCTTTAAATCGCCAGTTGCTCCAGGGAACAACGATGAAGTTTTCTCCTCTTTAAGGAGTTAGTCTCAGAAGCCCACAGGGTCATTCTACGCTGTCCTGTTAGATTGCTGTGAGTCAGAATGGGCTCTATGGCTGAGATAGATAGATGGATGATAGATAGATAGATAGATAGATAGATAGATAGATAGATAGATAGATGATTAATAGATAGATAGGTACATAGATACATAGATAGATGATTGATAGATTCATAGATAGATAGATACATAGATGATGGATAGATAGATGATAGATCGATAGATAGATAGATAGATAGATCATAGATAGATGACAGATAGATAATAGAATGCTAAGTTAATCTCAAGTTTTCATTGGGGTTCTGCATACGGAAGGGTGAAAATGTTAAGAAGATCTAAAACAATAAGAACTCTTCTGGATTTTCCACATGCGTGTTCATCCCAGGACAGAAAATAAGCACTGTCCTATGGAAATGACACACCTGAGGAAACATTTGGAAGAAAGGATTGATAGGTACAACAGGGGACATTGTTGAGCAATAAATCCTGGCTTTCTTCTGTAAGATACAAAAGGTATAAAGACCTTCTTTTCCAGGGAAGGGAGTTTATATTTTAGAGAAATAACCTCCTATCATGGCACTCTGCTTTTACAGCATCCTAAGCTGCTGCTAGAAAAAGAATTTCACAGGTATTATTCTAACTAAGATGTTAGAGGGAAAGCATGAATTACAGTAACCACCTGGAACTTCGATGGTGGTGACAGAGGGAAAGAGATGAAAAGGTAAACCTATAAAGGCAGTGAAGGAGATGAGAGTGAGAGAAATCTCAGAATTGGATTCGGAATTCCCTGGCAACAAAACCTAAGAAATCTGTGGATGCCTGCTTGCAGCATTATCATTGTCAACGAGAGGCAAAGCTTCGCCTCAATATTATCTATACTATAGCATTCTTGCTGTGAGTCTGACATGGAGGGATTCAGAGAATGATATGGTTCCCTGCAGATTCCTATGTTCTTGTGCCGTTTGCTACAGCGGCCTTTCATGCAAGTCAGTGGGAACGCACCCGGGTGTGGCTGCCTTTTCTGCAAGCATTCAGCACCATATGGTCGGAGGATAGAATTCTCGGGGGCTCTGACTTAATAGAGTGATGAAATCTCAAGGCTTCGAGAGCTGGCGCCACCCGTCATCCGTGATTATAGCTTTTCTCAAATCTCCCTTTGATAAACTAGAGAGCGTCTCAGGTTGTGTTTTCCGGGGGAAGAACTGTACTCCACATTAAGGAAGTCTCTTCATTGATAGCGCTCATGTATTTAAATGGCTTTGCATCGCTGACACTGATTTTATTTTGAAGTATTTTGAAACTTATCCAAGCCAGTCTGATAGCTTCCCTAAGAGAATAAGTAAGATCTTATGATCATTACCTACTCATAGGGTGGGGGGTGGGGGGTGGCCTGAATTTATTTGGGGTACTCTTACTCAAACTTAAACCCTACTGCTAGCGAGTCGATTCTGACACATTGCGACCCCATGAAAGAGAAAAGAGCTGCCCCTGTGGATTTCTGAGACTGTCACTGCATCAGGGAGTAGCAAGCCCATCTTTCCACTGCAGAGCAGCTGGTGGTTTTGAATGGCCCATCTTGAAGAGCACAGACTAATGCATGATGATCAGTCACCAGGGCTCCTCTGCTCTCCAATACTGATGTAATCTTGCAAGAAATCCTCTCCTCGTTTTTCTTGAGTAAGTCAAGAGGTCTATCTCCTCAGGAAAAATACCAAGGCAGCATCATTGGCATTTTGGGGTTCTACTAGAGCTAAATAACAAATGAGTGTATATGACGCGCATCCATGTAAATATAGTGAATTCCTGCTGCTTTTTGTCTATGACCTCATAAATCAAATATTATATTTCCATTAAGCTTCACAAAACCCACTTTTTGCAGTAAGAAATGGGAGGTGTTAGTGGTTATTATTAGTGTAATTAAAATTAAACTAACAAAGGACCCCAGAGAGCAGATAAAAGTGATGGCAAATAGTGTGTGATAAAATACCTAAAGGAATGAAGTAGGAAATCACTTACAGTTTAATCCCAGAGATCATTTAAATTAAATTAGCTTGAATTAAACTTAGCAAAATGTGATGACAAATGAAATTATTGACAGACCTTGACTTTCTATGGTGAAATTAAGCTATAGAATATGGATTTAGACTTTTATTTATTACTTGCTTATGTATATAAAATTACACAGTTCTCAAAATTCTATGGGCAAACTCTTATTTATTATATTTTCCTATATAATATATCATTGGTTAAGTGTGTGGCTGTACTCTGTATATACTCAAAAATGAATAAGATATAGGAATAAATAAATTCACTTAAACACACCTGCATATACTAAGCAGATTGCTTTTAATGATGCAAAAATATTAAATTGTGCAAAGTAACATAGTAGCTTTTAAAAGTACCCTGCTCTTGTTTAGGAATTCATGGGTGTCCCTTTAAGGAGCGAAATGCTAACTGAAAGGTTGGCAGGTCAAGTCCACTTAGAACCAACGCAAAGAAAGTCCTGGTCATCTATTCCCAAAGTAAATTAGTAACTGAGAGCTTCCAGTTCTAGACTGAAACACAGGGGTTTGCCATGAGTAGGAGTGAAATCCATAGCAAGTTCCTTGAGATCGTGTACTCCTTTGCAGGAGCTGCAAGAAAAA
>PVJH01020852.1:0-39931 GCA_004026705.1 Nesogale talazaci
TTTCCAACATTCCAATCCAGTAGGCTGGCCGGCCACCGTGTCCCTTTACCGCACTGTTCAACTTCACAGATGCGGTCACCTGTTCAAAAGGATGTCACGCTGGCCTTGCAGCGATGGCATCCTCCCGTGTGGTGAGAGTTCATCATCGTGTCGCCTTGCTAGCTTGCTGCTCGTCATTGCGCCCGCTGATGTCTCCCCCGCGTCTTGAGCAGGACACGAATGGGGAGTCTGGGGAGCGCTGGCGGCTACAGAGCTGAGCAGTGAAACGCAGGCCCCCTGCATTATTTCAGAGTGCTTACTGCACGAGGGTACATTACATGGAGGGTCTGTGCAGAGACCGATAAATAATGTAGGAGACAGGGCGGGTTCATTGAAATTAATGGCACTGCACCTGACAGTGAGCTGGCACTTCAAAATCTTCAGCAGCAAATTAATGTAAGGAAACACAGGAGGGTAGGCAGCATTCCATATTCATTTGCTTGCTTGGGGAACAAGCAATGAGAACAAGCGATGAGAACAAATATACACGCATACACACACGCAAAATCGGTATTTGTAGACCTGCCTTTGTCATTTAAAATGTTAATGACATGTAAATTTTTTCAAATTCATGAATGTTCATCTCTGGGCTGCATTGTCCCAGGCCTTGTGGGAGTCCTTTTTGATTTTATTAGGACCCAAACCCCTCATTGTGTTAGGAGCTCCCAGCCCACCGCCAGGCACCAAAGGAAACACAGTTGACAACCACAGGCAAATGGTGGCGGCAAAACATGAAATTATTTTAACTTAGCCGAAAACACACCCCTCGCATTTTGGGGCAAGGAAATCAAGTTTTTGGGCTCCAAGCTATTCAGCCTGAGGAGAATGTGCTTAATCTGATGTGAAGTGGGCTCCCTGGCAGTCTAGCCAGGCTGCAGAATGTTTAACTCAGGGTCTGGTAGCCTGCCAGCCCTGCTGAATGTTTTCACACGGACGAGCAAGAAAGAATTAAGTGTCTAAATCACAGTCCTCAGACTGGGCGATGGAGCTTAAATTCCCTCATTTCAGGAGAACGATAAGGATTTCTTGTTTTGGAGGGGGAGAGGGGGCAACTTAACAATTTGCCTACTATTGCTAGAAAATCCATTTTGATCCCAATTTCTTACATGGATTTCAAATGATTAAGTTTAGAATTTTTTTAAAAATTACTAAAATCAGGCTGAGCCCTGGTGGCGTAGTGGTTGTGCGCAGGACTGTGGCCCACTGGGACGGAGGTTCAATTCCAGCAGTGGGGCTGGGCCTCCTACTCCCACCACCGGAGAGCAGTGATGCCCCCCCCCCCCAAAAAATTACTAAAATCATAAAAATAACAAATGCACACACAGAAAACCAAACTCGCTGCCCTGGGGTCAATACCAACTCATAGAAACCCTGTAAGATTTAGGTTAGAACTGCCTCTGTGAGTTTCAGAGACAGTCACCATTGCCAGGAGCAGAAAGCCCCTTCTCTCTCCTATGGAATGACTTGGGGTTTCAAACTGCCAACTTTGTGGGTCAGGGCCCAATGTGTAACCTGGATGCCCATCTCAAAAAAGGAAGGTCCCAGATTTGTGAGTTGAAAGCCCATCAAAACCCACAACCATAGAGTGGATCCTGACTATACAGGGTTCCCAGGGCTGTCAATCTTCTTGGGAACACCTAGTTTCACTTTCCTCTCTTGGGAGTGAGCTTGAACCACTGACCTTGAAGTTGGCAGTCTGAGGCTGACCTGACAGCCCCACCAGAGCTCCTTACAGGTCAGTGGGCCTGAGGTTTGAGTACTAGCACTGACTACAACCTGAGAGAACTATCAGCCGATGATCTTTAAGCAAGTGCAAACACTCTAAGCCTTAATGTCATTAAATAATCATAGTGAGGAGGAACTGCCTTGTCATAATAGGGAGTTATTTTCAAAATATACTCTTACTCTCCTCTTAATTCTAAGAGGTGGGATAAGAGAGCATACAATCATGTCATAAAACAAAGCAAGAGTCTTCAATGTTTCTAATGCACATCCCAAAGTCTCTTCTGGAATTTCTTCCAGCCCCAAGATTCCATCCTCTCCCCCTACTCCTTCTTCTAATGGACATAGGCCATGGCTCAGAGCAATGGAGTGCTTTCCCATGTAGGCATTCTTCCAAAAAACAACAGTCGATTCCACCCCCAAGGGGGCCTTTAGGACCAGACAGAAATGCCCCTGTGGTTTCCCCAAGCTGTAACTTTATACAGGAGCATAAAGTCTCATCTTTCTCTCGAGCAGCCCCTACTAGTTCCAACTGCTGACTTGGGGCTTAGCAGTCCCACGTCTAACCCTACTACACCACGCAGGCATTTTACGTCCTGTATTACAAAGAAAAGGCTCAGAAGGCAAGGCTGCTCAAAGTTTTAGCATCGCTCTGGTACTGTTCATATATTTCAGGAAGACAACTGGACAGGAGGTTTTGTCATAGGTTCAAATGGGGAGTAAAACTACGCTGCTTGGTCCCTCAGAGGGACCCGTGCGATACAGTCTGGTTCGAACCAGCAAGCGCACCAGCATCCCGTTTGTGGAGAGGAGAGGTACCACTTGCAGGCCCCAATGAACCTAGGGAATCCTCCACCGTATCCAGGCCTCCCACTCACTGTATGCACAGCAGCCCATGGGAGGACCTTATCCATCTCCTCAGGGATACCCCGACCAAGGATACCTGCAGTGTGGATGGCAGGATGGACCTTAAGAGCCTCCTAAATCCAGTGTATGTGGTGGAAGACCAAAGAAGGCATAACATGGGCTCACCCACCTGCCTCACCGCCTGCTGGACTGCTCTCTGTTGCTGCTGCCTCTGGGACATGCTCACCGGACAAGCTCAGCCCCTCTGGTCCTGCCAGTGCTGCCTTGGGCTGACGAGTGTGCCGTTCCTATCTCTTCTGATTGCTGTAACAACTAGCTCCGCCAGGCACCTCTACTTTCAACTCGGTGGGATTCTAGATTAGTGGGGATTGCGGCTGTTTAATTCCGTGATTTGATCTCTTTGCTGCTCAGAATCTGGTTCTTATTGGTCTTCAACAAATGTGCTGACTCTTCTATTTGTTTTGGCTAAAGGCTTCTGAAATATGTATATTTATAATTTTAAAATTATACAAAGTAGTAGCCCCATGTAACACACCACTGAATAATTTCTCTGCTAGCACCTATATGTTCAAACCTTAGAAAAAACAACTATTCTGCGTGTTTATTTTAATGTGTAGGAACAGAACCTGGCTGCTCGCTTCTTAGGGATAGTCTTTCCAGGGTTAAGAGTTTCAGTAGCCATATATTAATTCCAACTTGAAGGGGGAATAAAAGACTATCAACACATACTATTTGTCTTCCTAGTTTCCATCTAGAATGCATTTTTTTTTTTTTTGGCATCACTGCTCTCCGGTGGTGGGAGTAGGAGGCCCAGCCCCACTGCTGGAATTGAACCTCCGTCCCAGTGGGCCGCAGTCCCGCGCACAACCACTACGCCACCGGGGCTCAGCCTAGAATGCATTTTTAACTCTTCTCATTCTACATTTCCGAGAATTCTTAACTTTTCCCCCCAAACAAATTCACTACCATCTAGTCAATTCTGACTCACGGTGGTCCTATTGGACAAGAGAGAACTGTCTCTAGTGGTTTCTGAGTCTTTAACACTTTGGAAAAAATCATTTTATTAGGGGTTCATACAACTCTTATTATAATCCATACACCCATCCATTGTAGGTCAAGTACACTTGTACATTTGTTACCCTCATAGTTCTGAAAGCATTTGCTTTCCTCTTAAGTCCTTGGTATCAGCTATTTCCCACCTTCCTCCTGAACCCTTGATAATTTATAATTATCTTGTCATATCTTACACTGTCTGATGTCTCCCTTCACCCATTTCCCTGTTGTCTGTAACCCAGGGAAGAGGTCCTATGTAGATCCTTATAATGTTTCCCCTTTCTACCCCACCTTCCCTCCACCCTCCTGGTATTGCTGGTCCTGAAGGGATCGTCTGTCCTGGATTCCCTTATGTTTCTGCTTCCTATCTGTACCAGTGTACATCATCTAGTCTAGCCAGATTTGTAGGGTAGAATTGAGATCATGATAGTAGGGTAGAGGAAGCATAGAAGAACTAGAGGGAAGTTTTGTGTTTCATCAATGCTACACTGCACCCTGACTGGCTCGTCTCCTCCCAGTGACCCTTCTGTAAGGGGATGTCCTGAGTCTTTAACTCTCTATCGGAGCAGAAAGCCTATGTTTCTCCCTGGGATTGCCTGATGGTTTTGAACTTCGTACCTTATGGCTCATAGCCACTATGCCACCAGGGTGCAATAGAAGGATATCCTAAATGTAGAAGTCATTGTCAAGCATAGGCAGGACTAAGTCCCAAAATATCAATTCATTCCTATAGTTTAACTACATGTTTCAAGTCTGAAGGGTCTCCCTTTTGACCCATTCTAAATTTACAGGTTTTTTTTTTAGGCATCTCTGCCCTCAGGTGGGAGTAGGAGGCCCAGCCTTTGCTCCAGGGAGCCGGAATTCAACCTCCATCCCAGTGGGCCGCAGTCCCGTGCACAACCACTACGCCACCGGGGCTCAGCCCAATTTACACTGTTTTAATGCTTTCTTGCCAATTGAGATTTTTCTGTTTTATTTTGTCACTGTTGCTGGAAGATGGGGGGTGGGAGGTTTTTTTATCCTTTTCTGTGTATGAAATCCAACCCAAAAAACCAAACTCACTGCTATCTGCTTTATTCCAACTCACCGTGGCGACCCTCTAGGATAGGTAGATCTGCCCCTGGGGGTTTCTGAGACTGAGACTCTCTAGAGTCAGAATCCTCTTTCTCCCTCCACTGGCTGGTGGTTTCCCATGGCTGACTTTGAGTGTAACAGCCCGACACAAGCCACCAGGGCTCCTTTGACAGGGCATCCAGGGTAGTTTATTCTAGAGACAGAAGAGCTTAGGGGGAAATGGGAACAATGGGGTGGTTACTGTACAAATCTCCTTAATAAGTTGAACTAGTGAATTATAAGTTAATTATATGCCAATACAACTATTAAAAAAATTAAAAACAAAAACAGAGGTACAAGGAAGCCGAGCTATGGAGACGGAAGACAAAGATCATGACTCCGTTTGATCTGGAGAGTGAGACTGCGTGCATGGGAGGCACAGGGGTTAAAGCCTCTTTCAGGCTTTAACACAGGCATCCAGGACGCTCTTTCTCTGGAGTCTTGACACAGCTGATTTTCCCCAGCAGACGGCCTCTGCAACTCCTGCTCCTTGCATCTATCCAACATTAGATGGCTCACATTTACTGGATTACTTCATTTTTTGCCTCTACAGTCATTTTTCATACCCAAATAGTGCAAGTAATGTTTTTATAGGCATTATAAGCATTTGAGATACCTTGTGATATTTAAATTTCCTCAGGCTGTAGCAATGCTTTTTCTCCCCCCATTCATAGCGGGGCACCAGGTTTCCTAGTTGGGAGTCTTCGCAGTACACACCATCAAGCAAAGTGACGGGCATCTAACTAAAGCCTCCACGTTGTATTTAGCCAACATCCTTCAGGACAAGGGAGGCCTTGCCACAATATCTGAATAGGTGAAAGGCACAGGGCTCATCTTCAGGATTTCCTTTACGAGACAGCTGCAAGTCCCGACAGGAAGTCCCGCCTCCGCCGTGTTCTAGGAAAGACTCAAGGGATGGAGGGTGGAAACCAGCCCTCACGGGGCTCACTTCTGTCATGGCCTGTAGTCCACGACAAGGTGATGGACGGTGGGCCAGCCCCGGCTCCAGAAAGTGGGTGGTCTTTGCCGAGGCGGCGCTGGCTACTACCTCTGGCGGGAGCCAGTTCCTGCAGCTGGACTGAAGGCAGCCCGCAGCCTGCACTGGGCACAGTTCTTCATTTCTCACTTGAGTGCCTTCTTTAGTCCCCTTTCAACTGCCCACTTTATATCGGCTTCATTACACCACCGCTCCATTTGTAATGTAAATTGGGAAACTCGGGGAAGTTTTTCTTTTGGCCTTGTCTGCGGAAGAATACGGAGAGGTATTCAAAACGTATTAACACAAATCAATGGCACCAATAAAAGCAAAATCTCCTTAGCAACATAATCTTGATTGCAAAAGGAGAACTGAGAGCATTTAGCAGAACAGTGGCCCACATGGAATACGCATTTGTCTGGAAGAATCCAGCACAAAGCCTAAAAGAGAGATTTTGAAAAAATCCAAAATTAACTCACAGGGAACAGTTACTCTTTTTTTCAAAAGTACACAATTGGCTACATTAAATCTATCGTGTGCTTTTGGCTCAGCAACATTGTATCACACCGCTTTGCAAACTGAAATTACAACACCCTGCATGCTTCACATGAGTTACAGGGTGTTTTTTGTTTGTTTTGTTTTGAGGGTTATTTTTTGTTTCCCCCACCCCCACCCCTCTATTGATTTCTTTAGGAAAGCAAACAAAAAAGTCTCAAGAAATATTCATCACATATAGCAAAGAAAATGGATGGTTACAGAACAATATTCTCAGACTGGGCACAAGATGCAGGACTGTTTTCTAAGCTTTCTGCAATAGCTTCGAAGGTAGTAAGGACTTCCTGCATACTTAATAGAATTTTTGTTGGATTTTTCCATTCGTGAAAAAAGGAAACTAGTACACCACTTCTTAAGGTGCTCAGTTTTCCTGTCAGGATGAAGGAAAGATTAATAAAAGCCTAGGAATTCAGAAAATATACGGAATTCCTTCTTGCAAAAGTTACAGTAAGATCCTTCAAGGAAACAAAAAATCTACAAGCACAATTCTTCCTTTCCTTTGCAATCAGAAACAATTTTAATTCTGTATTTTAATAAAAACAATCCAAGTGAGAGATGTAACAATATTTTTACTATCTACTACAAAAAGATTTCTTAAAGAATTGAGTCACAATTACTTGTTAATCTTGTGTTTAAGTAGACTTTAATCTAAATATTTCTATTTTGTACTTAGTATTTGTGTTTATTCATATATTTCTCTATGGGACTCTTTTTGTAAAGGCTTTACACTGAAATCTGAAAGCATGGAGCAAAATGAAAACTGTCAGGGATCTGATACAATGCAGAAGATAGGCTTCAGTTAACTGCTGTTAATTATGTGTATTTTCAGGAGTGATTAGAATTATTTCTGCCTCCCTCTGAAAGTTTGCATGCTTGTGTTAAACCTAAATAGGATAATTAAGAATCCCAGAGAGGGGTGGGGGGAGAGGAGAACCTTAGAGAGAAATGGCACTGGTTTGTAAAGTGAGGATAACTGAAATAAGATAGTGGAAGAAAAAGTGCAATTTTTACATGAATTTTTTTTTTAAGGGCATCACTGCCCTGGTTACATGAATTTTTCTTTTTCCAGTATGATGTAAGTTCATGAAGTTCACTGCACACTGTTTCTAAACTCATGCACCTAAGTAACAATTTAATTCTCAGACTCCTATTTTATAGGGCATGTCGCCAGAAGAAATAAATTTGGGTACATGTCTCATTTGGCTAATTCAGCAGACATTGGTTTAGCCAACTTCCTTTTAAAAGGGATGAGGCTCCATAAGCTTCAGTCCTTATCCTAATCTATGCAAAGTGGTTTGGTTTTAAGTGATATGTTAGTCTGTGAAGAAGGAATGATATGAAATAGCCTGGGTTTTTATTGTGAGCATGGGCTCAAGTGTTGAGGTCATGGGGAGCAACAATCTCACTGAAAAACAACCAATTTTCAAACTTGCCAAAGGAAGAAAGCTAAAAGTACAAAAATTTCTCTAGCTGATTTGTTTGCTAGAGAAGTCCAGCCAATAAAAATGGAATTTGAATGCGATCAAATATATAATAGGTAAACTGGAACCCAAATCCAGTCACATTAAATGCCTCCCATTTTGACAATGAAGGGCAAGAAATTTTTATCTACTCCCCCACCTTCCACCCCGCCCCACAAAAACCCAACTTCACTTTAAGAAAAACAGATCACATGTATTTAGGCATTGGTTTTAATAAGGAGAGGGAAAAGCATGCTTCTTTAAAATTCAACATTGTGAGTTCCCAAAGTGCTTGTCATGTCTTAGTCTTAGTGTTACCAGACCTACCTGGATTGGCCATTTCTGAGAGCAGAATTAATGAAAACCTCACTCCTAGTTAGGTGTCTTGGTAGCAGAGTGCTACGGAGTAAGCTGCTAACCAGATCAGTGGCTTAAACCTACCAGCTGCTTGTGGGCAGAGGAGGCTTCTACTCCCGGAATTAGTCTTAGAAAAGCACAGGGGCAGCCCGACTCTGTCCTACATGGTCCCTAAACATCAGAATGACATCACTAGCAGTGAGTCAGGGGGCTTTTAGTGTAACTGCACCACCCTAAGAAACTTCTGAAGATCTTATTTGAACACTAGCCCATGCTTGAAAGGCAGATTCCTAAAGTCCTTTATTTGGTGTTGTTTTTAATGGTATTTGGTGTTGTTTTTAATGGTCACACTTTAATTATAAAAGATTGAAGGCAGTCTCTTCACTCTATTTCCTCAAAGGCCAAGAATATCAGAAAAACTTATTTAGGATTTTTTTTTCTTTTTGAAACAATTCCATTCTAATGCATAAGGGAAGTGTAAACAAGGAAGCATCAAGTTGCACTACAAGCTATAGTGTGGGCTAACACTCAGTCTTTTCTTGGTACCAACACATTTCTGCAGCATGCCTCTCAGCCACATTTCCCAAAGACCCAGGGGCAGGGTTCACAACAGTCTGGGACTCCTTAAGTGGGCAACCAATGAAAGGGGACCCGGAATCACCATATATTTAGTGTCTCAGTGCTCCCCTTGCACAACTATGGCAGGTATTAATCTGATAGGCGAGGATCTGCCCTTGTTAAAAACAGTACCGGGAATGTTCTCCTAGCGCCAACCCCTATGCTCAGTGTAAACAGAGCTCAATGAAGAAATCAACCTGTACAAAGCAACAACTCCTGGATTCCAGCTCACAGTTGGACTATTCTTGCATAAACTCATGTCAACAGTACCTTAAATTCTATGCCACTGGATGAATTATTGATATTAACAATGCAATTGTCTTATACCCCTGAGGGGTGACTGGCAATGTTTTTTCTTTCTTTGCTGTTCAGGGCGTTGTTCTTTTGCTGTGCTTATTTGTTTTGATTTTTGTCATGATATGACTGCCAAAGTAAACCAGAGTTGTTCATAAGCTGTGAACAAGCTGATGGATTCTGTGATCCCACATAACTCTAGCCTCAATCCAAGAACAGTTCTGGTAACATAGTCCTGCTCAATAGTCACCTTCATGAAATGGTCACTAAGATAAAAGTGTTCCAGCTACAGCAAAGCGTGGTGAAGAAATCAGGTGGTGCCCAGTTATCAAGTGGAATAGTGTCTGGGATCTTAAAGGCTTATAATTGAAACAAGCAGGGAGGACACATCACAGCCTGTGTGATCCAAAGATGACAGTAACAAAATCTAAACATGGCACAGGGAAAAGTATCAGAACTGAAATTGCAAACACCCAATGCGTAGGCTCCGGAGGAGACTGGGAGCCCAAAATCCATCTGCAGATTGTCTTGTCGGATTAAGCCTTTGACAGATCCCCTCTAGCCACAGGCCAGAAACTCAACAACTTTACTATCAAAGACTATCGTAAACGTGATTCAGGTGGAGCCAACCATGGCTATGAGACTTGGTCAGTTTACCTTCTTCGTAATCCTACCTGACGTGTTCTCCGCTCAATTATTTCTTGTGTGTTCCATGACAGACATTGCTTTGCTGGCTTCCGAAATACTGACGGTGATCTTTTAACGTGTACTTTTCTCTTTATATTATTATTTTCTTCCTGTTTTGTCTTTTTATTGTTTCTGCTGGGTTCCCCAGTCTGTGGTGCACAGGAATGGATGCAGAGACAGTAACTGATGCACTGGTTTTGGGGGGATGAGGAAGGGGGACAAGAGGTGGGGAGGATGAATGGAATTGGGGATCAAATAATGAATGTGGGAGGAGGAAGGGAGCACTAGAACTGATTATGCTGATGCATGTACAACCTATTTAAAATCGATTCAACCATGGAAGTGTACTGTGCGTGAAGATTATATCAAGAATACTACTGAAAAAAGAAACTGCACTTGCCCAGTGGTTACCATGGGTGAAGGAGGAAGAACTTTTGCTTAGGGGACACTGCCAAAAAGGATTATGACAAGTGCATTCTTTATGTTAACAGTGGTAGAATGATTTGGAAAAGGCTATCAATAATGGTTGAATAATGAAGAATATAATCCACGGCACTGAATTACCATGTAGAAGTTGCTGAATTGGAGGTTTTGTGGTGTATATTTTTGCCACAATTAAAAATAATTACACAAATAATAGTATAAGGAAGAAGAAAATGTTCTAAAATTGGGGTAATGACTGCAGAACTCTTCATGCTATCTCACTACCCCTCAGGGCCAACAGGAGAGTAGAGAGACCAGGGAGACTAGGGGGTGTGGTGGGAGAAAGGGGGAATCATCGCAAGGATCCATCTAGAACCACCTCCCAGAGATACAAATAATGGAAAAGTGGGTGAGGGGTGACAGGACGATGAAAGATATGGAAAAAATAATCTATAACTTATCAAGAATTCATGAGGGAAGGTGGGTGGCGGAGGAAGGAGGAACATGGGGAGCAGGTATCAGGGGCTCAAGTGGGAAGAGAATGCTTTGAAAATGCTATGTGCAAATGTGCTTGACACAATGCATGAATGTATGGATTGTGATGAGATGTCAGAGCTCCCAATAAAAGTACTTTTAAAAAAAACACACACACAATAAAGTTAAAAAAAGAGTAAGATGTATACTCTCAGAGGAGCTGATGCCAAGGGCTCAGGTAGAAAGAAAATGTCTTGGAAATGATGATGGCAACATATGTACAAGTTGTTTGATACAATGGATGTATGGATTGTAAGAAGAGTGGTTAAGAGTCCCCCCAGCCCAAGAAAATGATTAATAAAAGAAAAAGAGGTGGAGCCTCAGAAACCGTAGGGCACAGTTCTGCTCTGTCCTACAGGGTGGCTATGAGTGGAAATCAATTCAATGGCCTCTTGGTTATGGCCCCATAAAGGAGAATAGACATAACCTTGTCCAGTACTTGAGACTAAATGAAACCATTTCTTAAACAGAAAAGCAGTAAAACACTCTTCTGCCACAAAGAAGAACGCTTGATATGGTCAGTTCACTGACATAGATCTAAAATAAAAGATCCAGGAAAGGAATAGACTATCAATTCCATATAGAAATAAAGAAAAACTGTGTTCTCAAATTCAAAATACTGTGCATCTAGAAAAAAAAAACTTTAAAAAAAGAGGCAAGGTTTTGCATAAGCATCTCAGAAGTAGCAAGCTGTCAGAGGGTCTGATTACCTGAATTTTAAGTACAAAAAGGATTGTGACAAGTGCGTTCTTTGTAAAACTTTGTGACTCAGTTTTGTGCCGCTAGTCGTCCTGCTCCTTACTATGAAGCCTCAGGCTACTTGCTTTTACATTTTAAAAATATCACTGCCTTCCAGGTAATTCCCACTTGTAGGGACCGTACTGGGTAGAACAGAACCACCCGCCTTGGGGATAGAGCCTGCCCATCTCCGGCCCAAGCTGCCCGAGAACTTCCAGGCACCAACTTCTGGTTGGCTGCTCGGTGATAACCCATGGGATCACCAGGGGCCTTTGCGTTTATGTGCACACAGCAAACAAACTCACTGCCATGGAGTTGATCCTGAGTCATGGTGGCCACCCTGAGACAGCATACACCTGCCCCCGAGTTTCCAGGACTGTCAGTATTTACAAGAGTACAAAGCCCTGTCTTTTGCCCACAAAGCAGTTGCTGGTTTTAAACTGTGGACCAGTGAGGAATCACTAAACCACGAGGGTTTCTTGGTTTTCTGTAGACCTTAGTAGCACAAACTAAATGACTGAAAAATATTCTCTGACAGTAACAACAGAACACCAGGAGCCTGCCTTTTGTGTTAACATAGATAAAAGCAAAGAGGCCAAGAAATGCTGTTCTTACATAATACCAGAAACCAATGCAAAATCAGGATAAGCATTCGGGATTTCACTTTCCAGGGGTGCCCACTACACCTTAGCAACCTCTATTGTCTCAGTTTTCCAATGGGCTGGGGGAGGACTGGGGCGGAAGTGGATGGCATGGATGTTACTCTTTGTTATATAAAGAGAATTTTAAAAGTTCGTGGGGAAAAACCCCCAGTATCTTTTATTTCCATTTTCCAGGGGCTACTTTTTGAAGTCCCTTAAATACATAAGTACATAAAATTATGATTAGTAATAGAACAATATTTAGACTTCTCTTGAGTTACCATCTGGTATCTCTGTAAAGGTATACCAGACAACCCTCAGGATTTAAAGACATTCTTCCAATAGCAACTTACATAAATGGTAGGTTCTTTTTTTTTTGGGGGGGGGGGCATCACTGCTCTCCGGTGGTGGGAGTAGGAGGCCCAGCCCCACTGCTAGAATTGAACCTCCATCCCAGTGGGCCGCAGTCCCGCGCACAACCACTACGCCACTGAACCCACTACGGGGTTCAGTCCAAATGGTAGGTTCTTAAAAGAACATTAAGTTGGATAAACAGCTAAACAAAATGAACTGTTACTTTAATTTTAAGAATACTTAAGGGGCTGAGCCCCGGTGGCATTGTGGTTGTATGCGGGATTGCAGCCCACTGGGATGTAGGTTCAATTTCAGCAGTGGCTCCACAGGAGCAAAGGCTGGGCCTTCTACTCCCACAACCAGAGGGCAGTGATGCCCAAACAAAGAAACAAATAATAATAATAATTAAAAAAAAACGAATACTTAGACTTAAAAATAAAAAATTTTAAGACAACACAAACCATTCTGAAATATTAATACAAGTTGGGCTTAGGACTGACCCTGAGCTGATTCTCTCCTTCCCACCTCTAGTTATGAATCAGTGTCCCTCAGAAGCGTGGTGTGTGGAGCCTAGGGCCTACCACCCTGTCTTCTGGGACAGGTTAGACTGATGGTCTGTTGAGGAAGAAGACAAAAATTCAGAGTGGAAACTTAAAAACCCCTTTTGAAAAGTACAAGGACATTCGCTGTTTATCACTTTGTGTGACTCATTTTCATGGGCCTTTTAAGCAACTCCCTAAGAATTAAAAAAAAAAAAAATCATGCATTTAGTAGGAACTGTGGGTGGGAAGGTGGAAAGGCAATTCTGACCTGTGTCCAGGCTTAATGAAGACTCAGTATCAAGAGGGCAGACAAAGGACTTGCAGTACCTCTGCAGCAGGCGAGAAGGATGGAGGGCCAAGGGCTAGATGTTGTGTTCTGCCAAAGGCGGTCTGATACTCACTGTACCCGATTGAGTACTACTGACCGAAACGAGAATATTGAGCCAGAACAAAGTAACGGTGAGACATCAGGCATCCAGATAGAAGTCTCAATCATCAAAGCAGAATACCCTAACAGTTCAGACAACCAGTCCATGAAGATAATGTGACATCAAACTCGTGGAGTTTGAACTCATGCAAACGGGGGTCCAACCAGGCACTTTACTATTTCCTACCATCCTGTTTAAATCACAGATTGGTTTGGATTGCTGCCAGGGTCTCACAGGGTTGACTCTTTGTCTAATAATATCAAAAGAAGCATTCGTAAGCTCTTTAAACCAACACAGAAACCACCATGTGACAAATAGTGGTTCTTCCTAACTTAAAAGTACTCGCTTATAAAGCGAGTTTTTCTGATAAGGAAAATAAATAAGGTTTGAACACTTACTAATTTTAGGCCAGAGGCGAATCTCTTTTGAATGAACAAAACCTTAATGAAACATCTGCTAACTAGTGAGAACCAGTAAGGTAGCCTCTTGTGGAAGAGGGGCGACATCTGCTTTAGAAATTTGTCACACCAAAGTTTTACAATCTTCATTAGGCTTTATGGTATCTGTTATAGTCCACACATCCAAAGTTCTATACAGGAATAGTGCACTGACTGGGAAACGTCATTAATGTACTTTTAAAAAATGTGGTCTGTCACTTGGTCCATGTAAAATCTATACATTAGATTGTCTGCCCATAGGGTCTTTTCTTGGCAAGTCTAAGTAGTATCCAAGTTTCCATCCCATTGGCTGGGCGGGGTGGGGGGAAGATGCTGAAGAACAAAGGCCATTTTAAATATTCCTTTGGGCTGAGGTCTTTCCCACAGAGAGCAACTGGTAGGTTGGAATCAACAACCATTTTTGTCAGCGGGCTAGTGCTTAACTTACTGCACCACCAGGGCCCCTAAGTCATGCTTCAAGAAGGATGAATTAGTTAGTTATGCTGAGAGCTACCAATGAAAAGTAAAAACAGGGGCATCGATCTACTCAAGGCATGCTACATTTAGATTGGAATTCTAAGACTTTAGTCCTTAGGGCACAGTTGTCTTTTCACAACTGACAATAAAATTAGAAAAGCTGTCTTTCATTTTCTTTTAAATTCCACACTTGAAAATTACCTTGCTGCTGTTAAAATTATTCTTATGGAAATATACCAATTTTAAAAGTACAATTTTACAGAAGAAGAATATTTCTAAACCCGTAAGTACTGGTCTTCTTGTGATACCAATCAATACGGTGCTCGAGTAGGATTTGAGCGTGCGAGGCGTATGCTCCCTGCCTACCTGGTCACCATATAGTTCTGCTTAAGCTGAATCCTTGGGCAGATCCACATCCTCCACACGCAAACCACCAAGGAACCAGACTTTTTAGATTTGACCATTCTTTGACCTTGTGGGAAGAAAAGTGTTTTATAAATTCAAGTTGTTGCTGAGCCCCGGTGGCGTAAGTGGTGGAGTGTGGGACCGCGGCCCGTGGGCTTGGAGGTTCAAATCCAGCGGCGGCTCTCAGGCGCAGGGCTGGGTAGCGCCCACGACCACCAGAGGGCAGTGAGGCCACCAACAAACAAACAAACAAACAAAAATTCAAGTTGTTAAGCTGAGCCGTGGTGGCGCAGTGGTTGTGTGCGGGGCTGTGGCCCACAGGGTTGACGGTTCAAATCCAGCAGCAGCTCTCCAGGAGCAAGGCTGGGCCTCCCACTCTCACCAAGGCAGTGGTGCCAAAAAAAGAAAAAGAAGTATAGGTATATAAATTAATGAAGCTGGTGTTTAAAAGATTTAATACAAGGGAAAAAGGACTGTTTGGTGGTACCAATTCTTCATATGTATTATGTACAGATTATATAACTTTAAAGGTTCTTTACATTATTGCTCGAGACCACAGTCGTATGGAACAAGTTCTTGACGTACATGAAAATGTGGAGAATTGCAGGCTTATAAAAACAAACATTTACACATAGCCCAGTGAGAAATTTTAAAAGGCTTTAATGCATGAAAGTATATATAACTAAAAGGAAGGAGGAATAATACGTGTGTGTTTAAAAAAGTCAAGTTGACATGATTCGAACATGTCACATGCTTCAGTCCAAAGTACACACACAAGTCGGCAGAAAGTGAACTGGTGGACAGAGATATTACTATGTCCCCCACTATTTATTTAGTGATATGCTGTCCTAAATATCAGGACGATGTTAAACACCAGCTAGTTTCCATTCTAGTATCTTTGCTTTCTTTCAAAGCTCTTTAGAAAAATGGAGGCGGGGGGAGGGGGGCTATTAAAAGTTCGTGAAAATGTAGGATTAAAAGATGATTTTTCCACAAACTTTGTGGAGTGCCTTCATGTATTCATTCCACAATTATGTTGGATTGGGAGGTGTTTTTTTTTTTCCTTAGAAAAATTTCAGAGGAATTTTTTCATACTTCTGTCTAGATTTGATAAACAATAAAATTAAATCAAGTAAAGCCATTATGATCATCATTCTTGATAAGAAATACAGAGGTTACAATGCTCCTCCAGTTTATGATCCTGAGCACTCATCACCAGTAGCTGCAGGCACACCACGCACTTGCTGCTCATCTAAGCTAATAAAAGAATGTCGCCTGGCCTACCCACCTTGGAAGGCAGAAATACTTTCAAAGTTCCTGTTGTTTACTGATTGGGCCTTTATCCCGATTACTGATCCATCTGCTGTAAGCAGAGCAATAGGAAGTACATGAGAAAGCGTATATGAGCTCTCAAATGGCTAGAAAGGGAATTATTTAAAAATAATGAGCATGTGCAACTTAAAACAAAAGAAGGCTTATAGAGGTGCTTTTCTGTGTAAAGGTGTTTATAAATAAAGAGCTCTATATACCTGGGGAGATAAAACAAAAAACACTGGCCACTTTTTAGGCTAAGTTCAAATGTATTTTTTTGATAATACAAAAAAGTAATCCTTGAAATCAGAATACATAACAGAAAGGAGCACAATAACTTAAGTATTAAACATCTGTATGAAATAACTGTTGCAAAGTTTGACAAAAATGCACACTTAGAACATGCGGTTATTTAAAAACAAACAAAAAACAAAACAAAACAAAAAAACACCACACGATTCTGTAGAACCAATGTTATGTCACCACCAGGAGAGCACCAAGCAAGGCACCATTGGAAAGACAACATACTTGGAAAGTCTCTATAAATAAAGTCAATGCTAATCGGGTCGGAAAATTGGTGTCTTTGGTAAAAATTCTATGAGGATGACCTGTAGAAAGAGAAAGAAAAAAGTTTTTTAAGATTTAAACAGACATTCATCTTTGCAAAACTTCATGTTCCATCAGTTTGCTTGTTTTTGAAAATTCACAACCATAACTTTGCCCGTTGAGAATTCTTGTTTTCTTTCTGAAGAGGAAGGCAGCTCAGTAGGTGAAATAAGCGAGCATTCAGGAAAGTGAGTGAAGAGTGGAAGGTGAGAGCTGCAAGTGTCCCCTAACACACAGGAGCACGAAGGAATCAAGAATCAAGGCGCTAACATTTCCTGAGAACAAACCTCGTGCTAGGGGATTTCATCCTAAATGGAACCCCTTTAGTCCAACAACTTTTTCCCTTTTACAGATGAAGAAACTGATGATCTGGTTAGTTCAGACCATGGATAGTGGAGTCCAGATTTGAGCACAGGATGGACTTGACCTCAAGGCCCTGCACTTCCTATAACACTAAGTCATATGGCTGCAGTTGACCCAGTGTGTCTCCTTTCTCAATAAACGAACTTGATTCTATGGGACAGAAGTCTTTAAGTTTTAAAATTACTGTCATTTCCCAGTACCGGGATCTATAATCTCTAGATAAAAGGTACTAGTACTGTATATACTCGAGTATAAGCTGAGTTTTTCAGCACACTTTTAATACTTTTTGTGGTAAAATTAGGTACCTTGGCTGATGTTCAGGTCAGCTTATATACAAGTATATATGGTATTTTTTTTTAACTTTTAAAAATCTTTCCGTTAGGTTAGTAAAATTACTCATTAAATTTTGTTCCAAAGGTTACTAAAGAAAACCTAACAAAAACAAAACAAATGCACCCAGTGATCAGGGCAGCGCTTGGTGCAAAGTGCCAAGCAACTCGCTCCTCGCCTCCAACTCTGAAAGGAGTAGAAGCCAACCATGCACCATTTGATGTGAACAGCTTCCAAGTCTGGTGAACTCTACATGCTCTTTCAAAACCCGTGTGCTGGCAGGAGGAGCCCTAAGAGCATAATGGTTACCCGTTAGGATGTGATCTGAAAGGTCTGAGGTTCAAAGCCTGCCACTTCCAGACAGAAAAACAAGGCCCTCTACTCCCGTAAAGGGTGAGTCTCAGAAATTCACAGGGGCAGTCTTCCCTTGTCCTGTGGTTACTATGAATCACAGTCGACTCAATGGCAGCGCATTTTGGAATTTTGTCCTAATAGGACCTCCAAGCTTGGGAACTTTTCTACAGTTTTCCCTCAGAGCCAGGAACCTTTGTTTTCAACTCTGGAGCTCTCCTGGCTTTTGACAAAGTAGGTACTCCTATATCTGGATCAAAATTAGCCCTTTCCTGGTTGAGCTAGCCTGAACTACACTCTAGGCGCCATCCTGCCATTCTCTTTGTTATTTTCCAACACAAAACTTGCTGGCTTCCCTGTTCAAATATATTCTTCCCTCTGGCGAGGACTCGCATTTCTTAGCATTCTCATTCATAAAATAAAGAGACTGGACTAGAGGACAAGATTCATTGGAGCTCTAAAATGTGAAGGTTAAATAGTTACCCTTTAGGATCAACTTGAAATAAATACTTGAAACATTCTGAAGAGCATGTCCTTGATGGAGTGGTCTCAATCATCCCAGTCCTCAGGTGCAGGCCTTACACAGTAAAACATGCAAGTATTGCTTTGTAAGGAACATATCCTATAAAAGAATTTCCTTCAGGGGCTGAGCCCCGGTGGTGTAGGGGTTGAGTGCAGGACTGTGGCTCACTGGCTTGGCAGTTCAAATCCAGCAGCAGCTCTCCAGGAGCAAGGCTGGGCCTCCCACTCCCACCAGAAGGCAGTGATGCCCCCCCCCCCCCAAAAAACAAAACAACAACAAAAAAAGGATTTCCTTAAGAAACCATACCTCTCTACCTAATGGGGATATTGAAAACTTGATCTTCGGTGGGTAAACTTTTCTAGGGTATCTTCGTATTCAAAATGTAATTGAGAAGCCTGACTTCCCTTTATTAACAAATAGAATATCAAAAAGTTACGAAAAAACTAAGTTCAGAAAGGAATATGTATAAAAAAAGCCAAAGTCATTAACCCAATAGATTTCTTTCTATTTTAATGGGAGTTCACCAAACTACATTCTTTCCTTTTAGTTCATCACAAATATGATGAAATCTAAAAATCATTTTTAAAGCAAAATTTAAATAGTCTTTGTTATTATTCTAATGGGTATCTTTTATGGTACTGTCAAAAATGATAAAATGTTCAAATGTTTAATTATCTAAAAATTCAAAGCCAGTTTAGAATATTTTGGAAGGTTACTAGATTTTTCATTAATAAAAGAATGTGCTAAAGATAAATCAACAAAATTAACATATTTTATGGTTACATGATAACCACCAAGTCTTATACAAATACTGAGCGCTCTCTGCTTGTGTGTCCACTGCACCCCTATGCCATCATCTCCCCCCTACCCCCACTGTGTTTCATAAGCTCAGGACAATGGAAGCTTAGTTTGCTTAGGAGATACCTGGGGGAGAATACATGGCTGGCAAACAAATGTGGATGGTGCCTAGCTGTGTAAAATTACAGTATATAGCTGCATCAAGGGGTAATGAATGGTACCAGGAATAACTTTAGTTTTCTTTTCCCAAGTAAATTTAGAAAATATACACACACATACAACACACAAATAAGGCATAGCCTCAGCTTAGTGTATGGGTTTACAAATGTAGCAAGTGTTTTATGATAAAGCCTTTAAGTATCATACATATTCATCCCACTGCCCAAAAATACATATAGAGACATTTACTATCCCCAATGACAGTTAAAGAAAAAAAAAAAAGGATTTTCATAAGCCAATCTCAACACACTATACTTGGAGGTGGGTTTTATTCCATGACTATAAAGAAACACGATGTGTAGTTCTTCTCATCATCATCAATTAACATGTCTGATATAATAGATAATGGTATAAAATCTACATTATTCAGTTTACTGAATAGATCTAGTCTATGAAAAAAGGCCATTTTTAAAAGTGTCTTTTATGTTGAAGTCTAGAAATGGAATTTGTGTGAGAATGAAAGGGGGAATTCTAACAGAAAAATGATTTTACGATAATTTCTAACTATTTAAACACTGTTTTAATAAATCTCCTTTTAAAACTTACATATCCCAGCAACGCAGGAGACAGTGTTTCAGAGAATAGAGGAGATTCGTTGGAAATGTTATGCTAGGTACTTCACAAAGGGGAAGACTTTCATTTTCAGCAATTAACCCTTTCTTCGATCTTTTTCTGCTTTTCTTTTTTAATGTAGTAGCATTTTCTTCTTTAAAATAAAACATCCAAACTCAAGGGAGAATAAATTTTAAAACACTAATTGTCTCGAGTATCTTAATTTTCAAAAGGACACACATGGCTCAAGTAAATCAGTCAGCTGGGCAGTTTCCATCCCATACTGCGTAGTTCCAAAAGTCATTATATACAAATGCCCACTTAACGTCTTTTCAAGAATAACATGATCTTTTGAAGGATAAACTCACTGAGCAACATCTCACCTCCTCACTTACTTTTAAGATAACTTTCACAAAACAATGCTCTAATAAGACTTTGAAAGATTCTTTAAAGGCCCCTAAGGTCTGGGCAGTTAAAATCTATAAAGGCTAAAGGTTTCTTAAGCTCCAACAGTTTGGCTGAAAGGTTTTCTTCCATACTTGGAAACTTGATTAGCATTATATAAAAAAGCCATATCTGACTTGCTGCGTAACCAAAGTTGTGGTTATTCTTTATACAGCACCTAAAATTTCACACTCCATCAACACATGTTCAGCCTATTTTATCTTGGCAATTAATTTATTATTTTTCAGAACACAGTAAAGCCTTGTTTTCAAGTCATTCATAACTTTATAAATCAGTCTTGCACATGAAACCATGCATCTGTGAACCGTAGAAAATCCTTGCACTCAGGAGATTAAGCGCCTGACACCTTTGCTGATTAATAATCATGGAAAGAATAAGATCAGAAGCAAAATAAATGATCATTTAATAGAGAAACTCACAAAACAGCCCTTTAACTTACATATTCCATCATGTTATTCGTTTCACATTTCCTTTTGCTCAGTCTCCAGTGCAAGCACAGCTAGACAAGGAAGACAGTAAAAGAAGAAAAATGAGCTCGGTCTTATTGCAGCCCACAGACTCGCCCATTTGTCCACCTTTCATATTTTCAGTTCAACAAAAGCATCTGTTTCCATACTGTGCAGTTCAGAGCCCAACAGTACGAAGCTGCTCCCTGTGGTACTCACCTTGTGGTATAACCTATTGTTTTCCCATTCTAATAACTTCTCAATCGATCTTCGTGTCTAGAAGACAAATGAGAAAAAAGTTTACTCTTGACTGGTTTTAGAAAAACTTTAGTTTGCAGCTGCTTTGTGTGTGAAAGGCGGAGAGGTATAGGACAGTGACAGAGTACAGGGTGGTCTGCTACACTATCGATGTCCTGACACTAAACAGAAATCTCAACAGAGGATAAGGTTTTGGTTTTGGGCACGTCCTAACCGTTTTAAAGGTACTCCTCCCTGACTTTAAAACATCGCAACAGAAAAAACAATTAAAAGCTCATCTTAGCTACCAAACGATAGCAATGTATAGCCTCACTTCTTTCAACAGTAACTTTGCAAGGCTTGACCAGTAGTATTTGTTTTTAAGCAGCGCTTATTTAAATGTTAGTTAATAAAAGTCAAGTGGCTTTTCAGGAGAATTAAACAAATAACTAAAAGTTAATATATCAACTGGTCAATTTATCACTAATTCTCACATTGTACTTAAAAAGAAAGAAATCTCAGTTTAAAAGGGTGGTTGACGATTCCACACATGAATTGTTCAGACAGAGCCCAAACCCCACTGAAACATGACATCAGAGAATAAAATCAAAACTCTTTATTCAGGACTGCTGTCTTCAGGACACAGGGTGTTTTTTTTTTTTTTTTAAACCATTCAGGCTCACTTGACTGTTGCAATACATGCTATGTGGCATGAAACGGGTTCTTGCTCCGGAGCATGAATAAAGGAAAGGACAATTCATGGGGCCAGGTGTTAGGATGAGACGAACACAGCTGCAGGTGCAGAGAGGGCAGTGTTGCCACCAAGATCACTGCAGCTCCAGGCAGCTGCAGCTTGGCTATCAGGGAAGAAGAAAAGCATCTAGTGCTGCTAATGCAACACAACAGTAAACAAACACCAATGCTGAGGCAAAGTCGAATGCCATGTACATGAACGATGAGCGAGGTGACAGGACAAACTGCAAACACGAAGGTGGCTTTGAGCCATTGCTTACTTATAAATGCGAATACTTCCTTAAAGTATCTACTCTACAATCTAGTTACCTAAAGACCCATCAGCCCCAGAGGTGCTCACTATAAATCACACAGGAAAATGAAGTGCCGCTACGTCCTCATAGATTTCCCAAGCGCATGCCATTAAAATTCAGGGGGAAAAAAATCAACTAACTTTCTGGGCAATAATTCGGCAATGATTAATTTATTACGTTGCTTTTTTGGAACAGAGTCTTTTGGGCAAGAATTTTGGAAGAAAAAAAGTGCCCTTGTTAACAATGCTCGGCAGACCTCACTGGTTTCTTTGTAAAGATAGCCTTTTAGAGGCAGCGCTCCTTTTAAATGAAAATAGGGCAGCAGTTATGGTCACACTTTTTGTTAATTTAGTTGCCAGTCAGCCCCAAATCAAAAGAAAATAAGGCTGCAGAGTGTAATTAACATTCAGTTCAGTCGTTTTGTCCCTTGTCTAGCCCCCAAGCTTTGTTAAAATTGCCATCTGAATGCTGAAGGCTGTAGGGAAATCGATTTGATTCTAATCGCACCATGAAAAGAACATGATCTAACTGCTTTCAGCCCTCCGTAAATCTGTACTAGGTCTTTAGCACAATGCAACTTCCAATTTAAAAAGCACTGAATGTCTCGTCAATGACTTTGTGAAGAAAAAAGAACAAGGAGCAGACATAAAAATTCCAATAGTTGTTTAAGCATTAAAGTTCATTTGCATCACAGCGAACCTGAAAAGGGCTGACCTCTCAAACCGCCTCTCAGGTCTATGAAGTTGTAGCCTTGACAAGCTCACATTGACAGAGCTCATTGACTCTGAAAGGCTACTCTATCAATGGTGAAAAATGGCAATAGGTTCTACTCTGAGCAGGCATCTGCCTGCCCACCCGCTGCTTAACCAATGGCAAACCCGATTCAAAACCTGAATCTACCTTGTAATCTTCCTTTCTAGGACCTTTTAATAATAGATTAAGATTACTATACAATTTGAGGGTTTTACTTCTACTGATGATTTCAAAAAAAAAGGGGGGGGGGAGGAGGAGGAGGGGGGCGAGCCATCAAAGAACTATGGAAGGGAAAAGCCAGCCGTTTGCCAAATCTGTTGTTTACTAAGAATGTATAAAAATTGTACCCACCAAAGGCGCAACATTGCATTCTGCAAAAATTTCATTCAAAGAAACAACTGACATTACCACCATCATCATTTCGTTGCACATCTAAATCCGGGCTACATTATGATGACAATGGATCTCATTATGATATAGATAAGCAATCAATGGATAATTCATTTTATTTTTTTACTTAAAAAAACTTATTGCCACTACCAGTGTTTCATTAAAGGATAATTATGAAGTATGAAGTGTGAATTCTAAAATATTTATGTTGGAATTCTGAACTTATTCTTTGCCTCTAATTAAGTGTTTAATGATAGAGTTTGATATAATAACTGTATCTTGCAATATTTCAGAGTTCCAAACCAAACAAAACATGGACTGCCAAATTCTGAATAAACATCTAACTAGAATTTATCCCTGCACACTTGGCGGCCAGGAGTGACGGTTGTGAGGAGGACTGCACCCTCGAATCTTGCTGTGAGACTTCTCCCCTGTTTGACAGGTGCAGATAAAAAAAAAAAAAAAAGCTCTTGCACATGCAGCTTAATTAATCACCGCACTTGACATCTCAATGATTTACAGTGAGGGGCAGGTGAGCACACACAAAACCAGAAAGGAACCCTTGATTTGAGTGGGCCATTTCTAGCACACTAAGGTGACAAGAACATGGATTCTAGCTGTCATTTTTAAAAGA
Organism: Nesogale talazaci; assembly: GCA_004026705.1. Lineage (NCBI taxonomy): Eukaryota > Metazoa > Chordata > Mammalia > Afrosoricida > Tenrecidae > Nesogale > Nesogale talazaci. The sequence goes on from PVJH01020852.1 coordinate 23,745, forward strand.
GAAAAAAACTGTGCCACAAATTTTTAGTAACAAAAGAAGCTCAAATTAAGTGGGGGGTTGAGGGGGACTTCAACTGATAATAATTAATACCCTGCAATTATTTTTAGTTAACATAATCAAAATATATTTCAAGATTAACTACAGTATCAATTGGACAGACACTGAAAAACTATGATGCTTCAGCATTTATAATAGCTAGTTAAGAGGCTTTCTATGTGGGGAAAAAGTACGTGATAAGTGCAGCCATTAGGAACCAAGTTAACAGTTTTATGTCCACAAGGCTGCCATATTTCCAATGATGGATAATCTGTGAGGTGCAACACTGAGTCACTCTAGAGCAGTGGTTCTCAACCTTCTTAATGCCATGACCCTTTAATATAGTTCATGTTGTGGTGACCCCCCCCAACCATAGTTATTTTCTTTGCTACTTCATAACTGTAATTTTGATACTATTCTGAATCAGGTGACCCCTGTGAATGGGTCATTTGATCCCCAAAGGGGTTGAGAACCGCTGCTCTAGGGTAAGTGGTGGACAAGTCATATAAAAATCAGTCCTTGATTTTTTAATGTAGATAGTCATCTCCAAATCTTCCAAAAGGATAACAGAGAGTTCTATTATGCATCAGGAAAAAAAACAATTGGGGAAGTGGTGGTGGTGGGGAGAACTTTCCACATGTAATGTCACTCTAACATCATCTCTCCACATGCTAGGCCAGTCAACATCTAAAAAGAAGTCATCTTAATTTTTAAAAAAAGAACTTGGAGCTTGTGAAAAACACCCAATTGATAGTCATGGGAATTAAAATCTCCTATGAACTGGAAAAAGCCAGGGAAAGGCAGAGCCTTTAGCCTGAGCTTCCCTCCAGTGGGCCTTAATCCTTTTCAGCATTTGCACCCTGCGGGTGAGAAGACAGGTTAGTGGTCAGGGTTACCAAAGAACCCTTGGTCCTACTGCTTAAAATAATCAACAAGACATTTAAGTTTATGGTGGACTCTGATCCTTAATTGAAAGAACTGAGAGAGACTACCAACTCACACCACACAAGCATAACAACTCTTCTGTAAGAATGAGGTTAGAATTTGATTTTCCATATTTTCTCTATTTCAATGCTATTATTTAATAACAATATCAAATGTGATCACCGCTCCTTCTATTTCAACTTTACAGTTATGTCATTTGTAACTGATTTCATTTTAACAGATTACCGTTACTTTTTTTAAAAATTAATAAAAATATAACGAATTCAATTATACTGGCTTGCCCCATTCTACCATTATCTTGGGAATTATCTTAATTACAGTCAAAATTATGATTCTCCAGATAATTTCTTCTGGTTACAGATTCACTATATGCTCATATAGTACAAAATGGGAGAAAAAAAAAACACAAAGAATAAGGGGAAAAAAAAGAATACGGGGGAAACGCCTGTAATTTTATCATTGAGAGATAATAGTAACCATTTAATTTTTCAGTGGATACTTTCTTACATAGTAGTAATAATTCTAACATAAAATTGCCATATATACTCAAGTATAAACTGAGTTTTTCAGCACATTTTTAATGCCATTTTTGTGGTAAAGCCATGGCTGATATTTAGGTCAGCTTATACTCAAGTATATACGATATTAACCACTTTTTCTGAGTTTTGCGAATGCCATTCCATTTTATCCTCACAACAATCCTATTCAGGAAGGCAGATGAGTATTATCATTTTACAGGTGTAGAAACCAAGCTTTAAAGGAGCCCTGGTGGCACAGGAGGTAAAGCACCTTGTTGCTAACAGAAAGGTTGGCAATTCAAAATCACTAGTGGTGCCAAAGGAGGAAGATGTAGCAGTTTGTTTCTCCAAGTCTTAGAAACAGTATGGGACGACTCTGCTTTGTTCTGTGGGGTCGATATGATGACAGTAGGTTTGATTTGGTGAAAACAAGGTTTAAAATGGCTAAGAACTATGCCTGAGGTCAAAAGGTTAAAGAGGAAAGTGAGAGACTGAAGCTCAAGATACTATATCCACCCCCTCACCAAAACCAACCCCACTGCCATCACAACACTACAGTCTACTCTGTAATTTCCTATGGTCTTAAAATACATATATTTACATAGCATATCATTTTTAATGACTACTTAATAGGACATGTGAATTGTATGTGGTTATAACATAGTTTACTTAATCACTTCTCCACTGGATCAAATTATTTTTGTACAGCAATTGGCTAATGTGATTCAATTAATACAAAGAATAAAAAGTCAATACACAATTTAGGATTGATTTGCTCAACTACTTCTACATTTAAGTTAAAATACATAATTCAACTTACTCTTTTACTGAGGCAAATAACTGGCCACATACTGCAGCCTAATGTGCAGCAACAACAAAGGCAGCCACAGAGCAGCCAACGGACGTTAACGGGCAGGTTCTTCTTAAGACAGCTGTTGACTCTGTTGATACTGGCTTTAAATTCTTCAGGAGCTACCTATGGGGAGAAATTTAAGAAATAAAAATGCTGCAATGTTAATGTCAGCAAATGTTTCATCAACATATTCTGCCCCCCCCCCTTAGTTTGTTAGTAACAGACTAGTTTTGAAGCATACAGATTTCTAAATAATTGACACTCACTTTTCCAGTTAATGAAGAGGGGAATTCTGATTCAAATTTGTTGCTTAGTCCAAATCTACGTTTAAAAAGAGAAAAAGAAATACATTACTGCATATCATTGCTGGAAAAATATTAACTACTTAATTAATCAAAAGTCAACAGCATTTTACTAATGGAATCATAATGTTTATATAACAAGAGGCTGACGGTTAATTAACCACCAGTAGAGAAACAAGTATAGGTCTGGTGACACAGTGATTAAAGAGCTAACTTTCAAACCAAAAGGCTGGCATTTCAAACCACCAGCCATTCAAGTCATGAGAGAAAAACATGGCAGTCTGCTTCCACAAAGACATACAGCTTCAGAAACTATGGGGAGGCTTTCTGTCCTAATGGGCTTCTATGAGTCAAAATGAACTTTGCTGCAGTTGAGTTTGGCTTGAGTTTTGAACCTAACCAGTGCCGTTAGTCAGCCCTGATTCAGAGGGACCCTATACACACTAGAACAAAATATTGCCTAGTCCTTTGCTATCCTCACAACTGTTTGAGTCCATTGCGGCAGCCACTGTGTCAATCATTCTTGTTATGGGTCCTAATTATCTTTACATGTTAAATGTTTGGTGCACTGCCTGATCAATAAATTAATCAATTTCCACACCAAATGAAACACAACATTCTTCTAACTCCCTCACTAAGTCTGTTACTAAAAAAGTCCAATCTACAAATCCTTCTCCCTCCAATCCCAAGCTCTCGGATGATACCACCTTGCTCCAAACACTAATCACTGTAATTTCCAGTCTTCTAGGCCATTTCCTGTGTTGACGGTTCCCAAGACAACCCCCAGGTTCACTAGGAGGTCTGTCTCCGAGAACTGTATCTAGTTCTACTTCCTACCCAAAACCAAAACCAAACTCACTGCAACATTGCAAATGGCAAATATTGCAACCCTTAGCAACTCTAGGGAGGGTTTCAGAGACCATAAAGTCTTACTAGGACAGACAACCTCATCTTGCTCTTTTAGGATTTGGGTTTGAATCTCAGACCTTTCAGCTAGCATGCTGCTTATGTGACACCACCACCACCTAGGTTACTTGCCTTGGCTAAAACTCTTGAGTTCCAAAATGGTTACAAAGGGGTATCAAAACAACTCAGAATTTCCCCCCCTCCAAAGATATTCATTTAATTTTTTGACAAACAGCCTTATCACTTGCAAAGTACTCTCCATTACACTTAGTACATTTGTCAAATCTGGGTTCCATTCTTGTAAACATTTCTCAAACTCATTTGTTTGGATGGCTTGCAGCACCTCCGTTTTTTTTTCTTCACTTCTTCTACATCATCTAATTGCTGTCCTTTCATGTTCATCTGCATTCATAGAAACAAAAAGAAGTTGCATGGAGCAAGGACAGGCAAGTAAGGTGTGTGGGACAAGAGAGGTCTTTTGCCCAAAACTGGTGCACGGAGATGTTTGCATGAGCAGGTGCATTGTCTTGGTGGCAAAAGCAGTGTCCCATCTGCGACCACAAAGCAGGCTTTTTTATTGTTGCGCAATGTTACGTAATCTCTTTCAGAACCTCTAAATAGAAAGTTGGATTAACAGTCTGACCTGGTGGAACAAACTCTAAATGCACTATCCCTCTCATATTAAAAAAAAAAAAAAAAGAGCATCTTGATCTTTGATTTCCCTTGAAAAGCTTTTGTTGGGTGAGGTGATGGATGGCTTGATTGATGTTTATTTTCAGGATTGTAAGAATAGCACCATGTCTTGTCACCAGTAATGATCTTGATAATAAAGTCTGTGTCACTTCAGAGCTGTTTTTTCAAAGAAGGGCAGGTTTCCAGTCAATGATCATTTTCCCGGTCAGTGAGAACCTGAGGCACAAATTTCACCGATATACTTCTAATTCCCAAATCTTCCGTTAAAATTCACTGAACCAAGGGCTCAACAGAAAGTAGATGTCTAGGGGCTGAACCCCGATGGTATAGTGGTTGAGTGCGGGGCTGTGGCCCACTGACTTGGCGATTCAAATCCAGCAGCAGCAAGGCTGGGCCTCCCACTTCCACCAGAGGGCAGTGATGCCCCTCCCAAACCCCCCAAAAAACTAAAAAAAATAAAGATGTCTAGAAGAGAATGATGGTAACATATGTACAAATATGCTTGATACAATTGATGTATGGATTGTTGGGAGTTGTAAGAGCCCTCAATAAAATGATTAAAAAAAATTTTTTTAACTCCCTGAACTGAGCTCCAAGATAGTCCGGTTAACAGTCAATGATCCAGTAGTTGATATTCAAGCACAAATGTACGAATTTTGTCACCATTTTCTTCCTTTCAGGAAGTTGAAAGATGTCCAGAACAAGGTTTATCATCAATCAACATTTCACCTTTTTTGAAATGAGAAAACCACTCATATACTTGAGTTTTTCTCATAGTGTTGACCCATCACAACAGTTTCTGAGGCATTTTCCTGAGTAGCAAACAAAATTCCACAGCTGCACACTACTCTCATAAATCAGCCATCACTGAAAATTAGGTTTGGGCACAACCTCTTTTACGAAAAAATTCACTGTGACCAGAGACCTTTCCCAGGTGACCCACAGGATGCACTAACTCAGCATTGTTCCATGCTTGCCTAGCGGAGAAAAATGTGTACCATGAAAACACCACTCACTGAAGTTTTTTTGGGGGTACCCTCCCCCCCCCCCCGTATATAAACAGTTGGGCACAGTGAGCCAGTCTTGGCAATTCTAAGAATGTTGGGAACCCTCTCCGAAGTTTAAGTTCCCAGACCATGGCCAAGGGTCAGTGTTGCTTTCAACCCTTTCTAGTCTCAGGCTTGCTCTGCTAAATATAAATAGTAAGTCTTTTCTGCAAGGACCTGAATTCACTCTAAGTTTGTAGCTAGTTGCATTTTCCTCTCCAGTAAAGACACCTGTTTTCATCTCAATATTCAGCACCAGAGCTTAACTGGGTACCTCACCTCTATTTTAAGAAACTCACTCACTCACTGCATATACTCTAAACCCCAAAGTCCATTGCCTTCTAGACAATTAAACTCAGAGACGCTGTATAGCAGGGGTGCTCACACTTTTTCAGCATGAGAGCTACTTATAAAATGATCAAGTCAAAATGATCTACCAACTACAAAACTGCAAAACATATTTATTTTATTTACCTATTACATTTATTCATCAATGCATTGAAAATTCTACATGTACAATGTATGTTTATGTTCCTTGCATAACCACATGAGTACATATTGCACCACACAGCACAATTAACTATGTACATTTTTTGTCAGTACCTGAGTTGACGCTGATGACTTGCACTGAATGGAATGAGCCAGGGATGCTCAGTCAGGACAGTAGCTGCTGACAGCCAGCCTCAAGCACACTTCCAAATGATCACCAGTCATGGTGGAACGGTATTTGGACTTAATGATCTTTATGTGGGAAAAAGCTGACTTACATAAATAAGTATTGCCGAAAAATGCAGTCAAGGAGGTAGCATATTTTCTCAAGTTCGGGTATTTTCCCTTTGCGAGGAAGTTTCAGAACTGTGCATGCGCTCTGGACTTCAGCTGAATGCCGGCTTGTAGCATCAAAATCTCCCATTCCGTTTTTGTCTTCTTATTTGGTCCGGCTTGCCCACTCGTTTTAATATCCTTTCTTATGTTTAAGAGTTTTTTTAAAAATAAAACCAAGGTCTAAAAATTGGTGATAACTTAGCTTGTCAGTCTTGCTGCATGCAGCACAATTGACACCTAAGATCTGATTGGCTACGCTGTATATCAATTAAGTAACAAGACTGATTGATGTAGGTTTACATCTGTTTCTTTAATGCCACGTGAACTACCCACACTACAATTGCGATGAACTAGTAGACTGCAATCAACCTACTAAGCACCCCTACGGTATCAGGTTTCCAAGGCTATAGACATAAATCTTTATGGGAGCAGCGAGTCTCACATCACTGGAGGAGCTGGTGGTTTTGAACCATAGCGCTTGTGATTAGCAGTCCACGGCTTTCCTGACACCACCACCAGGGCTCCTCGTACATTCTCTAGGTGGTATCATTACTTTAAACTGTTATTACAGCTCAAATATTCAACTCTAAAATCCTCTTACCACTACCAACAATTATTTCACTTCTTCCATCCCTACCCAATTTGTGTGTGTGTGTGTGTGTGTGTGTGTGTGTGTGTGTGTGTGTGTGGTAGCCAGGAGAACCACATGGTCAATCATTCTTACCTGACTTTAATAAGCATCAGTATTTTCTGAATCACTAAAGTATCTCTTGCAAACCCAAGGCCAAGTGAACTGTTTACTTTTTCCATCTTCAACCCCATTATCTGGAACAACTGGAGGGGGGATGTCGACACCATGAATGACAGATTATATCTAACTTCTGTGAATTAATACTTTAATAATCTTTATTCATTCCTAGTTAACTTATTCGTCATGTTCCTATTACAGCTCCCCCAATGTGCTCAAGCCTTAGCCTTACAATTCACATTTTATACATAGTCCTTAGCACTAATTGGGGGGGAGAGAAAAGACGCTGACACAAGGAAGTGCTTGGCCTTCTTTTCAGTTCATCTGCAGGGCTTCCCTGTCATTCCCACCTTTCTCGGTGGAGGAAAGCTTTTCAAAGCAACCACTGGCTTCTGGTTGTATTTGCTCTAGTCTTCTCAGCCAGGGTCCTGCGTCTCTCTCCCATTCTGCAGCAGCTCCTTAGCAATCTGCTCAAGTCTACCCAGCCTGAGAAGTTGAGCCCCATTCTCCTCTCCCTGAATGTGTGAAGGCAGCCATCTCCTTTCCTTCCTCATCCAAGGTCTTCAAAGAGCAGTCTACATTCACTGCCCCTTCATCCATTATTCAAACTGCTATATCCAGACTGTAGCCCAAACTTCTCAGCTGACAAGCCTGCGCTCTCCTCCAAGGAGTTAAAAAGAAAACAACTCTTTTCAGCAGATCCTCATTCTGCCAGAGCACTTTCTACAGGCTAGGGACTGAGAGCCCAAGTGAGGAATGTCATATTTGGCATATAGGCCACAGAAGATATCCTTTTCTGTGTCTCTCATTTCTGTCAAAGGCTTTTTCCTTTCTAACTAATTCCAATTCACTGTTGATTCACTAAAGCAAGATTGCCAAGTTTACAGAAGGCAATCTCATTTATTGAAAGAGAAAGCTGTACTTCATGACACTGTAACACAAAACATCTCTCTTTAATGTTTTTAATCTGATACACAAAATACCATACACCCCCTTCAATGGTTTCAATTTGAATTAACTTGATTAGTTCTAATACTACCTTGGTCCTGTGGTCCCTCACCCCACCTCTGCTGGGGGTGGTAGTTGGCAGATGGGAGGTCTTAGAAATAAAAATAGGCTAAAGATTTCAGTTTAAACTCATATTACAAATGTTACTTTTTATTTATATGCTCATGTAAATTGATAAATTTATATTGAGGTGTTTAAGTACTGTAAAATCACTTACTTTAGTCTGAAACCAAGTGCAATTAGCCCTGGGCAGTATCAAGGCGGCCAACTTTTATCCTATAAAATCATGACGATCTGTCTGAAATGCATACAATGATTTCAACAATACATAGGAAGCCAAACTTCCAAACTTAGGTGCTAAACATGATTCAAATAATCTAATATTCAACTAACCCTAAAAGCTGAAAGTAGCATTTGATAATTTTCTTCCTACTTTGTCTTAATGTGGACATGCTGAAAATTCTACTTGGGTAACACTGCTGATGTGTGAAATACCAATAGCATAGCTTCCAACATCACAGAACCATATAAGTCATTATAGAATGACAAACTAAGACTATGGAACACAGTATTAGAAGCCATTAAAAATCCAATTGGCAAAGTTTTTAATAACATGAAAAGTTATGTGTGAAAAAGATGACTACATTTCAACGATGACAAAGAATATTAACTCTACTATGCTGCCAAAAATCTTAGCAGAAATACAACCTTTAGAATGCTACGTAGAAGCATCACTGATACAGTATTTATAATAAAGCCTGGTAAGACCTTGGCTTGCTTACTTTGGAACTGTAATGAGGAAAAGCTAAGGACTAAGAAAATGGCATCATGTTTGGTAAAAGGAGGGTCAAAATAAACAAGAGAAAGGATGAGATGGAGAAACACAATAGTCAAAAAAATGGACTCAATCATGAAGTTGATATAAGGTTGAGCAACATTCAGTGCTGTGAAATATCAACTTGACATGAGTTAGAGCCAATCTGCTAACAATTAACAAGTAAAAACCTCTAGTGGCACAGTGGCTAAGCTCTTCTCAGCTAGGTGAAAGGTATGTGGTTCAAATCCACTAGTGAAAGATGTGGCAATCTACCACAATCAAATCAACAATGGCAACTTGAAAGATTAGACAGGAATCTTAGGAGGCAGTGAAGTTATGTTAATGAAGTGAGGGAGCACACAGAAAAGAGAATAGTTATACAATTCAAAGAATGTAATCAACACCACTGCATGTCAAGAAACTGTTGAACTAGTAGTTGTTTGTTTGTTTGTTTTGGGGGGGGGGTTGGCATCACTGCCCTCTGGTGTTTGTGGGAGCTACCCAGCCTTGCTGCTTCTGGATTTGAACTGTCAAGCCAGTGGACCACAGTCCTGCACTCAAGCACTATGCCACCGGGGATCAGTCCCACTAGTGGCTGTTTTGCATGTACATTCTCAGCAATAAATAAAAATTACATACCATATATACTCAAGTATAGGGTGACCCAAATATCAGCTGAGGCACCTAATTTTACCACAAAAACTGCATTAAAAAATGTGCTGAAAAACTTGGTTCATACGCAAGTTTGTACGGTATATTTTACATTACATATGGTAGGATCTCAATGGTAAGGAAAACTTACAAATGATAGAAGCCCAAAGAATCCAATTTGGTAGTATTTAAAGGGTCTCAGAAATATGAGTAAGCTTCAATGAACTTATGAGAATATGGAACTAAGAGAAAATGAAAATTTCCCATGAACTTTTTAAAGCCTGTACATTCATACCCTTTTACCAACCACTCTTTTTCTAGAAATGTATGCATAGAAAATAAGCACAGTGCTACAGGTGCACAGATAGCAATCAAATGTTCTACAATGCTATTTTGTGAAGGGGGAAAAAAATTAAAGACATTTTGTTTCATTTCTTTTTTTTCTTAAAACTCATTTTTAGTGAACATATAGTAATTGTTAATACTTTTGAAGCATTTCATAATATATAATTACCATCATATATAGATACAGATATATATTTGACATGGTATTAGTTATTTTATCATAAGTAACCAGAGGTTTGGGTTCAGTAAATTAACCATGTCCTTGAATCCATTTCAATTATGTGCACAGCTCACACTCACACACCACAACCCAAACACATGGTCATGGAGTCAACTCCAACCCACAGCAGCCCCCCAGCGCAGAGCAGGACTGGCCCCGGGGTTTTCGTAGCACTGTCTTCGAAGAGAAGGCTGTCCTCCACCCCAACACATAGAACCCAGTGTTTTCTACTTCAGTTTCTAACTCTCTGGTGCCACTGAGCTCCTCATTAAGTCTTTTAGAAGTCACTGTTGAGATGTCATTCTGAATTAACACAAGTTTTGAACTCATGGTGAATCGTGCCTTCTAAATATACAACTCAAAGAATTTGACTGCTTCACTGTATTTTACCATTAGCCCAATTACTTGTTTATTTTCCTATTTTTAGAGTTGCAGTGCTACTTTTAACAGTAAACGCTTTAACAGTGAAGTCTATCTTACAATTACATTAATTCCAATGCATCGATCCAAAATATTACACCACAGCTCAAAACCATTTGAGAACCGGACTAGTGGCAGAAATACTGGCTACTGACATACTAGTAAATGGATATCTGCTCTAAGAACAGCTAATCCCTGGGCTGGCTAGCAGCCTCTGGGGTGGCAGGTCTAGACAGCCCTGCCCAACTTGGACAACATGAACTAACTCTCTGAGACCTCTCTTTGGCAATGTGGGAGGGAGCTCAAAGAAAAAGTGAGGGCTAATGCCCACACCAAAACCAGTAAGGTCTTGAGTAAGCGAAATCAAGAAGCTACAGTCAATAGAAAGGCAAATCCAAACCAAATCCAGCGCCACTGACTCAAGCTTCTTTTTAAAACTTTTTAACAGGTTTTTAAAAATCATTTTATCGGGGGCTCGTACAATTTTTATTACAATCCATACATACATTCACGTGTCAAGCAATTTTGTACATTTATTTCCCTCATCATTCTCAAAACACTTGCTTGCCACTTGAACCGCTGGTATCAGCTCCTCGTTTTTCCCCTCCCTTCCTGCTCCCCCCTCTCCCATGAACCCCCGATAATTTATAAATTATTATTTTGTCATATCTTACACCATCCGATACCTCTCTTCACCCACTTCTCCTGCTGTCTGTCCCTCCGGGAGGAGGCCAAATGTAGAACCTTGCAATCTGTTCTCTCTTTCTACCCTACCTTCTCTCCACCCTCCCATTGTCTCCTCTCTCACCATGGTCCTAAGGGGTTCTTTTGGCCTGGATTCCCCGACTGGTAACAGTTTTTTGTCTATTTTTCTGCTAACATTAAAATAGCTACTCTAACACTCTTGGTTTACTGGTTTTTGTTTTTTATTAAATCATTATATTGGGGGTTCATACAACTCTCATCACGATCAATACATACATCAATTGTATGCAGACCACATATGCACATTTATTGCCATCCTCCTCCTCCTTCTACTTAGTGCCCCCCCATCAGCTCCCCATATTTCCCTTCCCTCCCAAGTCCCCTCCCCAGACTCAGTTCTATAGACCTGCTCTATAGGATTTCCACAGCTCTAAATCCAGTTGGAAGGAAGCAGACTGCCAGATGTTTCTCCCACTTAGATGGTGGCAGTTTCAAATGCCTAACATTCTGGTTAATAGCCAAGTACTTTAACTATTGGGTCACCAGAAATCTATATAAGATATGGAGAAAAAGATGAATGGTTTCTCAGTTCATGAAACTAACAGAAGCTAGAACTGAGAGTAGTTACGTCACTGACAGAGCACTCGACCAGGGAGCAAATGACTCATTGCTGAGAAACAAGTCACTTAGCGTCAGTGCTGCACAGTATTCTAAACGATATTGCTTCTCTGAAAGTCGGTTATGAATGACAGACCCTCTTCTCTTCCTTGGTACCCAGGAGCTCTGATGGCATAGTGGCTCTCTGTTAGGCTGCTAAATGCGAGCTCAACAGTTCAAAACTAGTTTGAGAGAAAGACAAGGTTTTTCTACTCCCATAACGATTTGTACTTTTGGAAACTCAGGGTGCAATTCTACCCTGCCCTGCCGAGTCACCGTAAATCAGAATTGACCTGGTGGCAGTTGATTTTGATTTCTTTTTTAAACAAGGTCAGCAGTTCAAACCCACCACAGTCTCCAAGGTAGAGAGAGTGACTATTCGCTCCTGTAAAACTTCACAGCCCCGGGAACCCACAGAGGCAGTTCTTAAACATACATAACCAGAAAAGTCTTAGTAATGGTTAACCAGAAGTTAATCATTTTTATATTGACATGTTTACTTGAATTTCTATAACATCTTTTACTACTTTAATGACAATAAGTATTTTTGGGACAGTAATAAGAACGAGATAAGGATACCCTTTATCACTGCTCTTACTCAGTACTGCATAGGCAGTCCTAGCTAGAGCAAAAAGGCAAGAAAGATTAAGTAAAGGATATCTAAATTGAAAAGGAAATAAAAAATCCTTTATCTCAGATGACATGATCCTATACAGAGAAAACTTCAGAGCTCTACAAGAAAGTTATTTTAAGTAATAGAAGGATTCCACCCAGTGTAAGGTATAAAAAAATCAGTTGGGTTCCTCCACATTCACAGAAAAAAACTTGGAAAAGGAAATCAAGAGAAGAATACTCTTTACAAAAAGTCCTCCAAAGGTTAAAATATCAAGGAATAAAACTAACCAGGGATGTACAAGACATACAAGGAAAACTACAATGCATTCCATATTCAAGGATTGGAAGACAGCACTGTGAAAATGTCAATACTCTTTATTACCAAAAGTGATCGGTAGATACAGTGCAGACCCAAACCAAGTCCCTACCACATTTTATAAAGAAGTTTAAAAAAAATTAATTCTCCAACTTTATATGGAAAGAAACTTTATAGGAGGCCCACATGACTAAAAGCAATATTGAGAACCGAAAACAAACACTGTGTCTCTAAGATAATACCTCTAAAATAACGGTCCCTCTAAGCATAAAGCATGTTTATTCCCCTGAATTACCAGTACTCGTAACCATCAAGCTGATTCCAATTCATGGGCATCGCATCTTGTTAGTTGCCATGAGGTCAGATTGGACTTGTGCCAACCTTACATGTAACAGAGGGAAATAATATAGAAAACATATATGTGGTTTGTGTTACAACATTTAAGCAGATTATGGAGTTAGACTATCGACTTAAATTGTGACACTGCCACTTTGATGGGTTACTTTCAAAAAGGAAGTTGACTTTTCTGAGCCTCCGATTCCCTAGACATGGAAAAAAAAAAAAAGGGGGGGGGGGAATATTAGTGCCTAACTCATTAAAGAGGTGACCAGCACATAAAGTACCAACCTAAAACTCTGTTGCTGTTTGCTATAAGGCAATGCGTCTGCTGTGTTTTCATTATGATTGTGATCTTGCTAATAAAGTGAGCAACATTATCGTTTAAATAGCCCCCATGGATAACTCAGATTAGGGAACAGCTAGATCTCAACACATCTTCCAGAAAGAGACTTAGCGTAGCAAATAAAATTAAGGATTATCAAATTGGCTTTCAGTTTCCTGCAGAAGACTAACCAACTTTTTGTCAGCTTGGGGCCTGGCATTACTCAAGGGAAGTGCTGCATTCATAACACTGGACTCACAACCCTGACATCACTTCTAACTCAGTAACTCTATAGGACAAAGGACCATCCTGTCGGTTCCTGAGACTGTACAAGTAGAACTCAGACACACACACCCCACGCTCACGGCCACGCCCCCGCAGGGGGAGTTAGCTCTCTTCTGCCCTCAGTAGTATTGACTGGATGGTAGTGAGTGAGCTAGTACTGGCAAACAGTAGACTAGGAATCCAGGCAGGTAGTACAAAGCACAAAAAGACACCGCGGTAAAGGCTGAACAGCAACACAATGGAGAGGTAGACTACCTGAATTCTAATCCGACTCAGATGCCAATTCAGTATGTCAGCAAAGCAAATCTCCTTTCTGGCTTTGTCTCAGGAAAGGCCACTGGCCTCCAGGTCATATTGGCTTTAAGGTCAAATGCTGCCCACCAAAATTTTTCGGATAACAAAACATATCCAAAAACCAATTAGCAAGGTTTTCTGAGTCCATTTTCTACAGAAAGAGCAGCTGTTACAGAATAGGAAGATTTTTCAACATTAGTCTAGCCAAAAGAAGCCACTGAGAGTTTTCTCCTTAACATAACAAGGTTGCCAAAAGTTTGCACTGTTTTAAAAAATAATTTTATTGGGCTCATACAACTCACCACAATTTGTCTCACCTGAGACAAAGCCAGAAAGGAGATTTGCTTTGCTGACATACTGAATTGGCATCTGAGTCGGATTAGAATTCAGGTAGTCTACCTCTCCATTGTGTTGCTGTTCAGCCTTTACCGCGGTGTCTTTTTGTGCTTTGTACTACCTGCCTGGATTCCTAGTCTAATGTTTGCCAGTACTGGCTCACTCACTACCATCCATTGTGTCAAACACATTCATACATTTGTTGCCATCATCATTGTCAAAACAAAAGTTTGCATTCTTAACAAATTGTTCAATCCAATTCTGATAAAAAATAGCAGTATGCAAAAATAAAGAGAGCAGAATAAGGGGGAGGTGGAAGAGCGATCACTTTAAATAAGGAAGAGGATAGGCCTTGTTAAGAAGATAATTGTGAAGGATTTGACAATGAAAGAGTTAGCCAGAAGGAGGAACTAGGAGCACAAAGGGTTTAAGGCTGGAGTGTGCCTGGGGTACTCAATGACCAGAAAGGAGGCCGACGTGACCAGAGTGGGGCAGGCAGAGGGGGAGAACAGAGGAAGCCAGAGAGGCAGCAAAGGCAGAGTGCACAGATCTGGGAAGCCATTAAAAGGATGTGAGAGAAATGCGGGAACTTAATACCAAAAATAAAAGATATAAACAGGCTTAGGTTCCAAAAGAAATCACTAGAACTGATATACCACGAAGACTGGAAAGAGAGGCAAAAGGGGAAGAAGAAGGGAGCAGAAAGGACTAGAACAAACGGAGAGAGAATGCAAACCCACACCAGCAGTAAACGGGCTACTTATTCCCTACCTTCTAGTTGATTTGCACTCATTGTGACTCCAAAAGAACTGAGAGCAGTTAAGTCACGGACAGAGCACTCAACCAGGGAGCAAATGACCCACTGCTGAGAAACAAGCCACTTAGCCTCGGCGCTGCACTGTATTCTAAACGATACTCCTGTCGCTGAAGGTCGGTGATGAATGATAGAGCCTCTTCTCTTCTGGTGGCGTAGTGGGTTCTCTGTTAGGCTGCTAAATGCAAGGTCAGACAGTTGGAAACTACTTGGAGAGAAAGACAGGGTTTATCTGCTCACATCAAGACTTACGGACAGATTAGAACAGCCCCTTTGGATTTCCAAAGTTGTCTGTCTTTAGAAGTGCACAGAGTATCATCTTTCTTCCCATGGAGTGGTGGTAGGTTCAACTGCTAGCCCTGTGGTCACCTGCCCAATATGTAATAATGTAATAAAGTAGATGGTACACGTGTGTGGTTGAAACCTCATAAAAAAGGTGTATGAAACCCTAAAGAAGTGTCATTTTTACTACGGTGTTAGTTCTTCAAATGAGCCACTTCAGAGGGGCAAAGAGTGAGAGCAAAGAGCAGAGTGACGTGTGTCCTCTGGATTGGGATAGCTGTCACTAAGCACTTCCTAAATGGGGTGGTGGGGGTAGTGGAGGGAGGAATAGGACAGGAAAGAGAGAGGAGAAAGGGGAGAGGGGGAGGGGAGGGGTATTCCTGAGGCATTGATAAGAGAAAGCTGTCCTGACTAAAAAATATATATATATATCCTAAGCTGTTTTCTGATCTTAACCTGTTCCCAAAAAACCCAAACCAAACAAAGCAAACTCACTGACATGGAGTCCATACCAACTCATGGCAGCCCTAAAGGACAGGGTAGAAATGCACCTACGAGTCTCCCCACCTTTCTCCCTGAAAGCCACTGTTGGTTTCAGACTGCTTGTCTTGCTGATTGCAGTCCCGGAGCATAATCATTACACCACCAGTGGGGTTGGTGAGTTGTGGGTGACCACCATAATGAATTTTGAGCCCATCAGAGAATAGAAAGTGTCCTGGGAGGGTCACTGGTGTGAGAATTGCTAAGAGGACTGAAGAGAGGAAGTGTGTTTGACCTCCTCCACCTCCTAAGAATCAAGCATGGGCAACTGATCTTAATTTTCCTCCCTCTCATGAAGTTAGTGGAGGGCAAATGCAGCGCTCAACACCAGTTTTCACATTATCTAATA
>PVJH01020853.1:0-39947 GCA_004026705.1 Nesogale talazaci
AAGAGGTACCCTTCACAATAGCCAAGCATAAATTGAAATATCTAGGGATATACCTGACAAAAAGAACAAAAGATCTATATGAGGAAAATTACAGAACACTATTACAAGAAACCAAGAATGACTTCAAGAAATGGAAAAATATCCCATGCTCATGGATCGGAAGACTCAATGTAGTCAAGATGACAGTCCTACCCAAGGCACTATATAAGTTTAATGCAGTACTGATACAAGTACTATCCTCCTTCTTCAAATAAATGGAAAAAATGATTTCTAACTTCATATGGAGAGGGAAGAAGCTTAGAATTAGTAGAGAACTCCTCAAGAAGAAGGACATCGTGGGAGGGCTTGCCCTACCTGACTTTCGCACATACTATCTAGCCACAGTGGTCAAAACAGCATGGTATTGGCATAATGACAGATACTCAGACCAATGGAAAAGAACTGAAAATCCAGAAATAAAAACACAAGCATACAGACAACTTATCTTTGATAAGGGACCCAAAAGTATCAAATGGGAAATAGATGCCCTTTTCAACAAGTGGTGCTGGAAAAAATGGATATCTACCTGTAGAAAAATGAAGCAAGACCCTTACCTCACTCCATGCAGTAGAATAAATTCAAGGTGGATCACAGACCTTGAAGTAAAACCCCAAACTATTAGGGCCATCAATGAGGGAATTGGGAACAATCTGAGAACACTGGCACAAAGACTACATAGGATAACAGAAATAGGGAAAGACACAAACACAGAGGAGGCTCAAATAGATAAATGGGATATATTAAAGATTAAACACCTGTGCACATCGAAAGAATTCACAGGAGAGTAATAAGAGAGCAGACAGACTGGGAAAACATCTTTGGCAATGACAAATCAGATAAAGGTCTTATTACTAAAATCTACAATACCCTGATAGCTTCCAAAAAGAGCAAAACTAACTGCCCACTGAGGAGATGGGCAAAGGAATTAAACAGAAGTTTCACAGAGGCAGGAATCAGAGAGGCATATATATATATATATATATATATATATATATATATATATATGAAAATGCTCCCGATCATTAGCCATAAGAGAAATGCAAATCAAAACAACAATGAGATACCACCTAACACCCTCAAGGGTAGCCCAATTTAAAAAGTCAGAAAGTAACAAATGCTGGAGAGCCTGTGGGGAGATAGGGTCACTTATCCACTGCTGGTGGACCTGCAGGTATGTATAGCCACTATGGAGATCAATTTGGAGATACCTAAAACAGATGGAAATTGAACTACCATATGACCCAGCAATTCCCCTGCTGGGCATATACCCAGAAGAGACAAGCAACAATCCACGACCAGAGGTCTGTGCTCCAATGTTCATCGCAGCACAGTTCACAATTGCAAGGAGTTGGAAGCAGTCCATATTCCCATCAACTGATGAATGGATTAAAAAGCTGTGGTACATACATACAATGGAGTACTATGCATCGCTGAAAAGCAGTGATGGACGTATGAAGCACGTCACCGCATGGGAAGAACTGGAGGAAATTATGCTAAGTGAAGTTAGCCAAGCGCAAAAGGACATGTACAATACGAATCCGCTGAGGTAAGCATATTAATAATTTTAAAATTGGAAAACTACTCTATAGAGAAAATTCTGGGAGAAGGCCCAGGTAATATGGCAGGGGCCAGATCAAATCCAAGGCTACATATGGTAGCCATCAAGAGGGGAGGGGAGGCAGATGGCGATGTGTAGAAAGGGAAGGGAGCACTAAACCATCAAAGGGGAGCGTATTGTTTATATCTCCACAGGGAAAGAGGGACCAAACTTAAACCCGGAGACACAGCATGTGAATGCAGCACGACAGCATGGAGTGGAGAACCAGTGGAGGGGCCTGAGAACACAACCCCAACCCCAACTATAGGGGCAGCCACCTCTCTACCAGAGGAAGTTGCCTTGGAGGCCAGCACTGAAGCGGAAGCTTGGGGAGTGAGATAAGCCTGACCAGAGCACATGAGAACAAATGAAAGGGGAGGAAGAGAGAATGACGTGTATCCTGGCCCACCAAGCCTTCAGGGCAGTAATCCCACTCAGAACAGCTACTGCACAAAGAGGACTGCACGGCCAGCCCCATTAAGAAATACGGCTACCCTCGCAGACACAAGGCCTATTGGGGCCAGGAAGAAGAAGCAGGGTCAAGATTATACCCTGTTGGACACAACCACATCAATGCAAAGCACTAAGAGTGTGCAGCGTAGAGTCACAGATGGAGTGACAAGGATATACTTTGGGGCCAGGGTATTGGTACCCCATCCAACTCAACTAGGGGTCACTCTAGGAGGTCAACAACAGACCTTGAACTTTATACAAGTTCTTATATTGCTATTATTTTTATTATTTTTTTATTATTCTGTTACATATTGTATAGTACATTGAGGGGTTTTCTTGCTGTTGTTATCATTGTTTTATTTGTTTAAGTTGCTCCTTTTTAGGAGACATTTCTTGTACATATTGCTACCTCTACAGGTCTGTCTAGACAAGATAGACTGGACAAAGAGGTTGAAGGTGAAAATGACAAGTCTGATGGCTCCAGGGTAGGGGACATTGAAGAGGGGGAGGAGGGGGAAAGGTGGTAATGTCGACCAGCCCAGGAAAAAGGGAATAACAATTGATACAAATACAGGGACAAGGTGGGTGAGAGAAGGCCAATAGGGATTGATTAAGACTAATGTAACAGAGCAAAAATACTGAAACCCAAATGGAGAGTGAGCATGATAGTGGGACAAGAAAGAAGCAAATGGAAATAGAGGAAGGAACTGGGGGATAATGAACATTTATAGAGGTTCAACTACAGGTATGTACATAGGGGCACATATTTATAAGTGAGGATGGGGAAAGAGATTAATGTGTATACTTATAGGGTTAGTAGTAGGACAACAGATGGGCATTGGACCTCCACTCAAGTATCTTCTCAGTTCAAGAACACTTTGTTCTATTAAATTGGCATTCCAAGATGCTCACCTTTCCGACATGATCATTGAAGACAAATGTGTGCATAAGCAAAGGTGGTGTAGAAGCTGATGGTGCCCGGCTATCAAAAGATGGAGCATCTGGGGACTTAAAGGCTTGAAAGTAAACAAGCAGCCATCTAGCTCAGAAGCAACAAAGCCCACATGGAAGAAGCATACTAGCATGTGGAATCATGAGGTGTCAAAGGGATGAGATATCAGGCTTCAAGAACTCAAAAGCACAACTTTGCATGCTCACTTTCCTGATATGATCCCTGAGGACAAATGTGTGCATAAGCAAATGTGGTGAAGAAAGCTGATGGTGCCCGGCTACCAAAAGATATAGCGTCTGGGGACTTAAAGGCTTGAGTTAACAAGCGGCCATTCAGCTCAGAAGCAATAAAGCCCACGCGGAAGAAGCACACCAGCCTGTGTGATCATGAGGTGGTGAAGGAATCCGGTGTCAAGCATCAATGAGCTAAAATTATATTATTATTAATGAGGGGGAGTACAGATTGGGGACCCAAAGCCCATCAATAGGTGAGGTGACATCCTTTTACAGAGGGGGTTACAAGGAGGAGATGAGTCAGTTAAGATACAAGGTAGGAGCTATGAAATATGCAACTTTCCTCTAGTTCCCATGCTGCCTCCCACCCACTATCATGACCCCAATTCTACCACATAAATAGAGCTAGAGCAGGAGATGTACAGTGAAGTTGGCAACATGGGAAACTTAGGATAGATGATCCATCAAGACTAGTAATAGGAGTGGTAATACCAGGAGGGTGAAGGGATGGAGGAATAGAAAGGGAGAACCAACTTCAGGAATCTACACGTAGCCTCCTCTCTGGGGCACGGACAACAGGGAAGTGAGTGTTGGGACACACTGGACAGTGTACAGGATGAAAAAATAATTTGTAAATTACTAAGGGTTCAAGGGGAAGGGGGAAGGAAAGGTAATATAGGGAGCTGATACTGGGGACCTGGAGGGAGGGAGAATGTTTTGAGAGTGATGATGGCAGTGGGTGTGTAAAAGTGGCCTGAATACAACTGATGTTGTTAGGGATTGTGATGGGAGTTGTAGGGGCCCCCAATAAAATGATTAATTTTTTTAAAAAGGGGGGGAGGGGAAAGGGGAGGGTTTTTTGGTTTGTTTTTTTTAAAGAGGAGCTTGTACCAAGGGCTCAAGTGGAAAATGTTGGGAAATGTATGTGGAAACATGTGTGCAAATGTGCTTGATACAAATGATGTACTGAATGTTGTAGTAGCTGTAAGAGCCCCCAATAAAATAAAAAAAAAAAGAATGAAGAAAATGTTATATATAAAACCAATTGAGGTAATGATTGCATATCTCTTCTTGATGTGACTGAACTAATGAATTGTATGATATGTGAATTATATGTCAATAAAACTGTTGGTTGGTTTTTTAAAAAAAAAACATATTGGTTTGTTGATTCTTTTTATAATCCAATCCTTTAGGTTAAAAATATTCTGAAGCTAAACTTTAAATTTCCACTTAATATGCTTAAAATGTAAAGAAAACAAAAAATCTGCTCAACTGGGCCAACAGACAACATCATGATGAATGGAGAAAAAAAGGAAGTTGTCAAAGATTTCATTTTACTTACATCCACAAGCAATGTTCATAAAGGAAGCAGCCTTCAAGACATAAAATGACGTATTTCATCAAAAAATCTGCTGCATAAGACCGTCTTCTAGGAAAGAGGGGGGAAATCACATGAGAATTAAGGTATAGCTAACCCAGTTTGTGGTTATTTTCAGTTGCCTTGAATGAATGTAAAAGTTGGACCATGAATAAAGAATAAATACATCAGAAGAATTGGTTGATTTGAAGAACAGTGTTTATGAAGAATATTGAAAGTACTTTGAACAAGTGAAAGAAAAGAAGTCTGTCCTAGAAGAAGGGCAGCCCGAATGCTCCTTAGATGGGAGAACAGAGCGACTTTCTTTCATGTACTTTGGAAACATTATCAGAAGAGACTAGTCCCTGGGAAAGGACGTTAAAAGTAGAAGGTCCGTGAAAAAGAGGAAGACCCTTAAGGAGATGGACTGACACCGTGGCTGGCACAGTGGGCTCAAAGGTGACAATTGTGCTGCGGGTGGCAGAATGGACGGGGTTGCACTTGGTTGTACACATGGTCCCCATGAGGTGGAACTGACTCCAGAGCGCTCAGCAGCAACGTAACTTCCACACTGAAGCTCGACTTTACAAGGTGCCGCATCATTCATGACTGGACGCTGGAAAGCCTTTGTGGTGATGGAGGTGTGTGGAGATTGCTTCTTCCTTAAGGATGGGAAAGTTACATAAAATTAAGTTTGGGAACCGGCTTAATTAAATTCAACTGGCTAGCGAGCCTTCATTTCTGCCCATGAGTGCTCTACCCAGCATCTCGATAATAAATTCCCATTCGGGGCTGCGTTTCCTAAGTCTTTCCCAGGGTACAGAGTGATACCAGATGTTCCTGGATATCCTCTCAAGGCTAGAATGATAATCCCCAACAACACAATGCAGAAACTTAATTCAGAGCCCTTAGGAAATTATGCCAGCTGTTCTTTTAGACGGGGTGATGGGCCTCAGCTGCTCCCTGTAACGAGTTTAGATCGCAAGAAGATTAGGATTTCTTTGTTTCTGTCTCCTAATTTCATGACAAGAATTAGCACTGTGCTTATTTCTATTGTGATCACTAGAATTAGATTCGATTCAACAAGATTTATGGCCAAAATGGAGTAACAGGGGCTAGGTATATCCTCCAGCCTAAAACAACAAAATCTGAAGACAAAACAAATGAAACCCTGGAACCAAGATCTGCACCATTGGCCATGAGTGATCATGACACTTGCAAGACAGGAAACAAACTAAGCCTGCCTGCTGCCCAAGTATTTTACTCTACTTTCTAGGGAAATTTTCAGGTTGTGACACGAATGGGAAGAGCTCATACATGGCCCAACTGTCTGGGAGAGTTGGGGAGACGGGGTTCACGCTTAAAAGAAACTATACTAGCTAGAGTTAGCAGAATAAAGTACTCGAAAGGGAAAGTAGACTACACAGAGATTTAATTCTAGAGACAGGCAGTAAGTCCACGTGAGTGTCACCTGAAATGGTAGAGGGAGCTTGGAGCTCACACAGGGCTAAGAATTGTGCTTGCTGCCAAGAGCCTCATAATTCAATTGGAATCTATTAGAGCATAAAAAGTACATTGTTTCAGTGGAGGGAAGTAATTAACTCTAGGCGAAATGTCATTCTGGTCTACCCAACGAAATTTAGAAGCAAAACCTGAATGCATCAGATTGTTGTTATGTAACTTAAATGCCTCCAGAGTAAAACTCAAAACAATTTATAGGAATCAGAGATCTCCAGCACTCATTAAATGTCTTATTTATCTACCAAGGTTATAATAGAAATCCCACATGTGAAAGGTTTATATTAAAAAAATTTTTTTTCTCTCTTACACATGTTATTAGACTTGATGTCTAAATTCAGGGCATCGGATTTATGGGTAAAACGTTCCTTCTGTGTTGGCTCTGGGGCAAAGTCCTGGTCTCCATTCAGTGTTCTTAGTGTGACTTAGCATCAATCTCTTCCTGGGTTTCGGAGAATTTTAGAGTAGAGTTCCAATGACATCCTCTGTTCCTGGCTCTTCTTTCTTGGTGGGAGCTATTCAGGTGGTCCCTTCTCTACTTACTTCTCTCTCCTTTTAGCTCTTAGAGCTAAATAATGATGCTTACGAGCACATTGTATAAGGGCGTTGGACCTAACTTTGTTGCTGCTGCTGTTACATGTCGCTGAGTCAGTTTCAACCCATAGTGAACTTGTGCACAACAGAAAGAAACCCTGCCCAGTCACAATTGTTCCTATGCCTGGGCACATTGTGGCGCAACCTCTAGATCAGTCCATCTTATTGAGGGCCTTCTTTTTAGCAGCTCCTCCACCTTACCAAGCGTGATGTCCTGCTTTGGGGACAGGTCTCTCTGACAACATGTCCAAAATATGTAAGACAAAGTCTTGTCATTCTTGCCTCTAAAGAGCACTCTGGCCCTACTTCTTCCAACACAAATGTGTCCTCATAGAAGTCATGGTATTTTCCATATGATTCACTAGCACCACAATTCAAATACATCGGAGTTTTTTTCAATCTTTTTTATTTACTGCCCAACTTTCACATGCATATGAGGCAATGGAAAATAGCGTGACTTTGGTCAGGAGCACCCTAGTCCTCCAAGTAATATCCCTGCTTTTCAATATTATAAAGAAGTGCAGGTTAATCTTGTGCAGAACATTTACCAAATGCAATGTGTCTTCTGATCTATTAACCACTGCTTTTTTGAACATTGATTGTGGATCCAAGCAAGACAAAATCCTTGAACACTTGAACTTTTTCTCCATTTACCATGATGTGACTTATTGGTCCAACCTTAATACTCGTGAAACCGATTAGTGGATCACATAAAATTGCATCATAGGAGGGATTATATTTACATAACTTCTAAAACTTGGAGCATTCAGGAATTCCTAAACTTCTCAATGATCTTATGAGCCACACAGTCTAAACTTGCCTTTGCACGGTCAATAAAACACAAGAAACACATGGAGTAGAGGGGCAGCGACAAAGAGGAAGTCCCTCAAGAAGATGGATTGAAACCATAGCCACAACAATGGACTCAAGCAGAGGAAGGACTGTGCAGATGGTGCAGGACAGGGCAGTGTCTCCTTGTGTTGTGCACAAGGTTGCTATGGGTCAGATCCTCGTCAATGGTACCTCACAACAACAGTAACAGTGGAACAAGACAGCTTCCAAACTCAACAAATTAAACTCTTATTCACAAAGAGAATCCAGTTTTCAAAAATCCTGCAGCTAATTGAAAGTTCTGAACAAATAGACCAGATTTTTATACCTAAGGACTACTTCCTGTGTAGCATTCTGATACATCCTTGGTTTTTTGAAGCATTACAATGTACTCAAAATTACTAGTTGTTTAAGGAGTTGTCTTCCCCATCTGACGGGCCTAAGAGGAAAGGATCATGTCTTACTTCATCTTACATTTTTAAAAATATAGTAGAATGCTAGACACATGGAGTTTAACAAATGTTTATAATATTAGTATGGTATTGCTGTTGTGAGGTGCTGTTGGGTCTATCTTTGACTCATATCAATACCTTGTGACAGATAATGCCCTTAGGACTGTTTTGGCTATACTCTCTATGAAGCTGTTAGCCAGGCCTTTCTCCTGCCAATCTACTAGCTGGGTTAGAATCTCTGGTCTCCACCACCAGGGAATCTCAATACTATAATAGCATTTATTTATTCAGCTGAGTTTTTTCTATTTTAATACCTCACCTAAGGTTCAAACCAATCTATTAAGGGAATCAGGGTATTATTTTCCACTTTTCATATGAGGAAGCTGAGCTAGAATAAGTAATTGCTGAAATTTATTTAAATATTGGGTTGTTTATTCCATTTTCTACACTCAGCTTTAATCAGGATTAGGAAATGATTTAAGATGTGATGAGACAGATGGTGCATTTTATATAGAAATCTTTTATTCCATTTTTAGGCGTGTGAAGTCTGAATATTCTACTTGCCAAATTTCTGGAGGTGCTAATTTGGAGTCACAAAATAAGGAGACAGTCATTAATATCACATCTTGGTTCTAAAAATCTTATGTATTTACATTTTCTTCTCACGATTTTTTGTGACTAAGCTTTGAGTCTCCTACATGTTATGTGCTCTGATACTAACAGAAAAAAATTGGTGGTTTGCACCCACCAAAGGCATCTTAGAGAAAAGCTGATGGTCCCCTTGAAAACCTCATTCTGCTCTAATCTGACACACAGAGGGCAGCACAGTTTGGAATCCAGTTGATAGCAACTGTGTATGCTGTAATATCAAATGCAATAATTAGAGAATTATAGTAATATCAACAAAATGTAATGCATAGTAATGGACCTAAGCATAGCAAATGATGTGATCTCACCAATGACTACAGATATTATTCTTCTCTAAGATTCCACACTGTCTGAAAATTTCTCCACTTCTCTCTGTTTGACTCCTAATAGGGAGTCTAATCATTGAGGTTATCTTAGGGTCAAGAATTTGGAAATCATGCTCTTTAGCATTAGTCTTATACCCAACCAAACTGACTGACATGGAGTGGAGTCTGACTCAAAGCTACCCTATAGGACAGTATAAAACTGCTTCATAGAGTTGCCAAGACTGAAGCAAAGGCAATACAGGCACATGCACTATGAATTCCAATTTGTGACTGGGTGTTCTCTGAATTTACTTAGATTCTCAAGTGACCCTTGCTTACTGGCTCCTGTTGAAATGTGTGACAGATGAAAGACACAGCCTCAGGAAGTGGCACTCTAACAAGGAGGATAGCCATTGTGCTCAATTGAATTTTAACTCCTGAAGGTTCTTCAAGTAAAAAAAAAAATTATAGAGTTCACAAAGAGGAAAGATTCTTTCCCAAAGTGTTGAGTTCACTTCAGGGCTGCTCCCCTGATCGGGTCATTGAACTTTGGGATATTGAAGTCAGTCCCCGGGGTAAATGAGTAGATAGAAAGCATTCCTCTCTGTTCATCTCTATCCCAGCCTACAAAACTGTCTAAAAAAAAAAAAAGAGGAGAGATTCTTAATTTTTACTCAGGAACAACCAAGTCATGTGCTTTTTTGTTTTGTTTTCCCTTTAATTTTTTTTTATTGTTGAGAATAGACCCAACAAAGCACACACCCATTTCACATGCATGGCGTTGGTAAAATTCTTCCACATATGCTGCCAATCTCACCCTCCTTTCCTGAGTTGTTCCTCCTCCTACAATAAACTCACCGCCCCCCCCCCCCCAAGGTTCTACTCTTTCAAGATGCTGTTGTCAATGCGTTTCGCACATAAAGTTGTTATTGTTGTTGTTATTGTTTTGGTGAAAGTTTAATATCTGTAAAGAGTTCTGTGGCTCATATGCTTTCTTTCTCTTTTTTTCCAATGATTTTATTGGGGGTTCCTACAGCTCTTATAACATTCAATACATCATTTGTATCAAGTATATTTGTACATATATTGCCATGTTCAATTCCATATATTTTCTACTTGCACCCCTGGTGTAAGCCCCTCTCTCCTCCTCTTTTTTTAATAAATCATTTTATTGGGGGCTCATACAACTCCCATAGTTTTTAAAAAGAGAATAATATATAACATTCAAGTGTTACATTTGAGTCTGAATTAGTGGTATAGTGGCGAACATTGCTACCTTCCAAGGATTACATTTTAGTACCTAAGATAAACTATCCTTGAGTTTTAAGAATATGTCAGGAGATATTTGGAATTATAGTTTCAATATTATCTTAGTGTAATATTTTCAGGGGTTGATCAACACTATGTGGTTCCAAAAAGTCCAGCGTCCACAAGAATTTGAAATTCTGTTCTGAATTTTTGATCAAGATTCTTCCATCTCTGAGTGTAACAGTAGGATTCTTCTAAAATCGAGATTCTAACATCTTTGATCATGATCTTCAGTAATCATAGTCAAGCCCCATCCAGTTTTCCTCATCCCACGGCAAAAGAGGCCATTCCCGGGGGTGGTCACTCACTCAATAGCCTTCCTCTAGTCCTGACTCTGTCTTCCTCTGTTGCATAAGGTAAAAAGGGCTCAATTGTTGTGCTTTTAAGACCACAAGCACGATGCAACAAAATAGGAGATAAAAACTTTATTAGGCCAATTAAATGGAATGCCCCATGACATAATTACCCTAAAATCTCCATATCAAAGAGCCAAATACCATAAAGTGTTTACTTGTATGTCTGCAGCTTCAGCAGCTACTCTTTTTTCCTTTGGTTGTTATTTTAAAAAATATAGCCATCCCAGAACTTTGACCAACTTAATCTTTTATGAGTGTACAGTGATTGTCAGCAATTGTGAAAAGGGGCTGTGTAACCCAACTCTTTAAACAATGTGATTTTTCTGTTACTATCCACACCCGCTTCCCTCCTACCTTCAATCTCTGGTGACCACCAATAAACTTGAGTCTTCATACATTTGTTTCTGACTATCTTTTTATATAAGTAAGGTCATAGAATATTTGTTCTTTTGTGATTGGACCATTTTGCTCAGTACAATATTTTCAAGCACCATCCATATTATGCTATTGGTGCTACATATCAAGTGAGTTCTGACACATGGTGGCTATATGCATAATAACATATCTCAATACTTCATTTCTCATACTGACTGAATAGGATTTCATTTTATGTGCATGTATGAAATATATTTTCTTTATCCACTGATCTGTTGATAGATTATCTTTACATTTTGTCTGGTAACTTTGGTTTACTTGCTGTATAGGTGTCATTTTAAGTTTCTGCTCTGAATTTGTGTAGGAGAGGAATTCCTGGGTTCTATGGTACTTCTTTTTTTCATTTTTAAAAGTAAATTGCTATACTGTTTTCCATCATGGTGTACCATTTTGCATTTTTGCCAGCAATGGATTAGGGTTTCAATTTCCTCATATCCTTGCAAACATTTGTTATTTTCTTCTTCTTTTTCTAAAGCTTCGCCATCCTAATAAGAGCAATGGTATCTCATTGTGATTTTGAATGGTGTCTCTCTGATGGCTAATGACATTATTTTTTTATATGCCTGAAGGTCATTTGAATGTCCTCTATGGTAAAATCTGTACTCAGGTCCTTGGCCACATTGCAACTGTGTTTTTTGGTGTTACTTTGTTTTGTAAAACACTTTCTAAAAGAAAAGTAAGATTTCTTCAACATTACAGTGAGATATTGATAAGTCATGTAGATGTGGCAAATAGAGGAATGGTGACATAAGATTTTTGGCTTTCAAAAGAGAAAATGAATAATGGGGAAAAAGAATAGAAACAGGAAACCTGGGCATCCCTAGAAAGAAGTATTAAGCAGCTCTCCTCCCTAACTTACCTGTTTTCTACCGACTCCTCCAAAGGGCCAATGTTGAGACTATTATGGATATATTGGGGAGGGAGTAGGAGGAGTTAACTCTCATGATACTGCTTCCTGCTCCCCAAGCAACCTCTCCTATTCACTCCTCAAGACTCCCAGAATCATTGATCCTGGATGACCTATTTTCCTCTGTAAAACCAATACGCTTGGGGTCCTATCAATTAAAAAATTGATCTCTGTTACTACCTCATTGGCCTCATAATAAATACATTAAATCAGGATCACAAAAGTGGAAGTCAGAAATACATTTGAGAGTAAATATTTGGTTTGGCAGTTATGATTATCCATAAATAGGCACACAAATGCAAATATATAAAGGGACTTTGCAGGATCCTATGGTTAATAGAATGTGTGATCACTGAAATTGGTCTTTGCATATTTATGAAATGAAAAATTATCATTTAGCTTCTAGAATGTTTAGACCTTTTGCTAAAGGCTCCTCAGAAGTAATGCTAAAAAAGTGCCAACAGGAGGGAGATGCTCAGGCTTAATGCAGTAATGCGGTAGAACTAGCTTTCCAATTTATTAATAGACTTTCACATACTGCCAGTTCAATGTAGGTGGCTTCATTTGATCAATTTTGGAATTAAGTGAAGTTCCACAGAATGAAGACATAAGTCAGTAGTTAAGCTTTCAAAATAAATGGATTAATGCCTAGCTTACACACAACAGGAGGAACTAACAGATGTTTCTTCTAGACTGTAGATGAAATAGAATTAAAAAGCCAGTGAGAGTGACTGTGAGAGGCGAGGCCATGGTCTGTCCAAGCGCAGTAGAACGAGTCACAAGGAGAAACTAAGCTTGGTGTCAGAAGAGCCTTTCTTCTACAGAGGGTTGCAGAGTGTTTAGAGAGACAAATAGAGCCCTTGGAGTGCAAACATGCTTGGAGTATAACAACAAGGCTTCAGGTTTGTGTCCACCCAAGAGCATCTCAGGAGAAAAGTCTGGCAGTCTGCTTCTGAGAATCCAATCCCCTCCAGCTCAGCTCTGGCACGTACAGGTTGTCACAAGTTGAAATCAGCACCAAGACAACTGGTTTTAAACAGAGAAATAGATAGCTTCTTCCTTATTCCTCTTTCTACCTTTTTTCCCCCCTCAAATATATCTGTAGATTTGGGCAATTTAAATTTGTAAGAACTGCTCAAACCACAACACAGAGAAAGAAACCACATCTAAGCATATTAGCTAATGTTTAAAGGAATTTTCAACTCTCTCTTACTTGTTTCTGTATTGTTCATGGATGCACTGGCATTATCTACAGAACTCAGTGGAGAGAGAAAAAAAATTCATTTTTTGTCTGTTATCAATATTCTTTCAAAGATTTAAACCCTGGAAAGAGGTCTTTTCTGAACACAAATAAGCCAGGTGACCCAATTGACAGTTGTGGCAAATGCCTTTTAGCAATACTCATTATTTAAGTGAGCACCCAAACCAAAAGACAGAAAAACTCTAATTCAATTTTTTCATTAACTTGAGACATTAATAATCAAAAGGCAGATGGCTTAAGTTAATTGAATAGCAGTGGGATTATTTTATATCAATTTAAATTGCTAATAAGCCAATTTCTATGTCTGGAGAGTTATGCTAGTTGTCTGAACCTTGGCCAATGAATTGCCAACAATGGTCTTAAATACAACACACAAACACACACACACACACACACACACACACACACTGGATCAGGGTGCTCAATGTGTTGATTACGATCTACTAGTCTATCTCAAGTGTAGTGTGCGTAGATTGCATGACATTAAAAAAACTAAA
The DNA here is from genome assembly GCA_004026705.1 of Nesogale talazaci. Lineage (NCBI taxonomy): Eukaryota > Metazoa > Chordata > Mammalia > Afrosoricida > Tenrecidae > Nesogale > Nesogale talazaci. Next base: position 13,744 of record PVJH01020853.1, read on the forward strand.
GATAAACCTATCATCAATCCTGTCATTTAATTGATAGACAGCACACCAATCAGATACAATCTTAGGTATCAAACGCATGCACAAACAACTGTGCTAATTGCAGCAAAACTCACAATCTAACTTATCGTCAATTTTTAGACCTTGGTTTTTTTCTTTTAGTTGTAGGAAAGGATATTAAAATGAGTGGAGGAGCTGGACCAAGTAAGAAGACAAAAACATATTACTTTGATATGGAATGGGAGATTTTGACACTAACATGCTGACATTGAGGTGGGGTCTAAAGGGCATGAACAGTTCAGGAACTTACTTACAGAGGGAATGTACCCAAACATGAGAAAATGTGCTACCTTCTTGACTGCATTCTTCAGCTCTACTTATTTATGTGAGTCAGCCTTTTCCCACATAAAGATCACTACGGCCAAGTACTATTCCACCGAGACTGATGATAATTTGGAAGTGTACTTGAGGCTGGCTGTCAGCAGCTACTACCCGGACTATGCAGCCCTGGTTCATTTCGTTCAGTGCAAGTCTTCAGAGTAAACTCAAGTAAAGACAAAAAAATGTGCATAGTTAATTGTGTTGTGCAATATGGACTCATGAGGATATGCAAGGTACATAAACATAGGTTGTACATATAAAGAATTCTCAATGCATTTATGAATAGATGTAATAAATAAATATAGGTTTTGCATTTTGACCTGATCATTTTATAAGTAGCTCAAATACTGAAAAAGTGTGAGCATCCCGTCCCAGATGGTAGAAGTCCAAAGGAAAATATTTCGACAGCAAGGTGGATGATCTATGTTCTTCTTGTTGCTTGGTGCCAACAACTTGACTTCAATTCATTGCAGTGTCATGTACAACAGAATGAAACACTGCCCACTTCCTTGTCATGCTCACCATTGTTGCTGTGTTTGAGCCCGTTGTTGTAGCCACTGTATCAGTACATCTTCCTGGGGGTCTTCTTTTTTCTGACCCTTCATTTTAGCAAGCACAGTGTCCTTTCCCAGGGATCATTCTCTCCTGACAACCTGTGCAAAGTATGTAAGACAAAACCTCACCATCCTTGTTTCTAAGGAGCACTCTGACTGTACTTCTCTCAAGACAGACTTGTTTTTCTAGCCATTCATTCTGTAGTTGTTGTTGTTGGGTGTCAATGAGTCCTTCCAAGCCATAACTTCCCTGTGCACAATTGAACAACATGCTGCCCGGTGCAGTACCATCTTCACAGTTGCTCCTATGCCCCATTGCTCCATTGTTGCAGCCTCTGTGTCAAGTCATCTCCTTGAAGGTCTTCCCCTTCTTTGCTGTCCCTCCATTTTATCAGACATGATGTCCATCCCCAGGAACAGGTCTCTCATGAAAACCTGTCTAAATTATGTACCAGGAAGTCTTGCCATTTTTGCCTCTAAGGAGCATTCTGGCTGTATTCTAAGACAGATTGCTTTGTCCTTGTAGCGGGCCATGGAACGTTTAATATTCTTTCCAGCACTACAATGCAAGTGCTTCAGTTCCTCTTCAGGCTTCCTTAGTCAATGTCTAACTTCCCCTTGCATATGAAGCAATTGAAAATGCCATGGCTTGGGTCACGTGTTCCTTAGTCCTATGTACAGCATATTTTTCTAATGAAATGTGATCTCTTGACTGCTGCTTCCATGTGGATTGATTGTGGATTCAAGCAAGAAAAAAATCCTTGACAAATGATATCTTTTCTCTACTTAGCATGATGCTACCTATTAATCCAGTGGTGGGGATTTTGGTCTTCTTCACATTGATTCTTTTTTTTTTTTTGGGGGGGGGGGGGGGGGAGATGCATCACTGCCCTCTGGTGGTCGTAGGAGCTACCCAGCCTTGCTCCTGGAGAGCTGCTGCTGGATTTGAATCACTAAACCCGTGGGCCGCAGTCCTGCACTCAACTACTACGCCCCTTCACATTGATTCTTATGCATACCAAAGACTTCAATTCTAAATTTCAACAAGTCTTCCTCAATTTTAGTGAGCAAAATTTTGTGACTTACACATCACAGTTTGTTAAGAAGTCTTCCTCCAAATCCGATGCCACATTGTTCTTTATAAAATCCAGATTTTCTGATGATTTGCTCAGCATATAAGTAAAATAACAGTGGTGAGAAGACACAACCTTTATACAAACCTTTCCTGATTTAAAACCATGCAGATTCCCTTGATCTGTTTAACAACTTCCTTTCTGATTCATCTACTAGTTCCACATGAACTCCATGAAGTATTCTAGCACACCAATATTCTTCATCAGCATCATAATTCAAATGTATTAACACTTCTTTGGTCTTCCTTATTCATCATTCAACTTTCATGTGCATATGAGGGAATTGAAAATACCATGATTTGGGCCAGACCATTGTTAGTCCTCAATGTGACATGTCACTGTTCAACAATGAGTAAATTTTCCCAATGCAAAATATTATTTGATTTCTTGACTGCTCCTTACATGCTATTTTATTATGGACCTAAGTAAAAGGAAATCTTTGACACATTTAAACTTTTCTCCTCTAATCATGAAGTTGCCAATTATTCCAGATATGAGGATTACTGATTTTTCTAAACTGAGTTTTAATCCATACTGAAAACTATAGTCATTGATTTCATCAGTAAGGGCTTCAATGCCTCTTCAGTTTCAGCAAGCAATGCTATGTCTCCTACATATCACAGCTGATTAAGGTACCTCCTTCCAATGTTGATGCTGCTTTTTTTCGTCATGTAGTCCAATGTCTTGGATTATTTGTTCAGCAAACAGATTGGATAAGTATGGTAAAAATATACAACCCTGATCTTTCCCAATTTTAAGCTATGTTGTTCTGTTGAAACAATTGCTTCTTGGTCTCTGAGCAGGTTCTGCATGAGCATAATGAGATGTTCCGGAGTTCTTATTCTTACTATCATTACTCATAATTTATAGTGATCCACAGAGTTAAATGACTTTGCCTTGTGTTACATAAGTTAATGTCTTCTTGGCATTTTGTTTTTAGCCGAGATCCATCTGATGTCAGCAATGATATCCCTTGACTGTGTCCTCTTCTGAATACAGCTTGAATTTAGGGTAGATTTCTGTCAATGTGTGCTGGAATTGTTTTTGAATTATATTCAGAAAATTAAGATATGCAAGATGAACAATCCTGAGGAGAAAACTATGGGACTGGTGGTGTGAGTGGGGCATGGGAAAAGAGGGTGCAGGGAGGGGAAATGAGGAGCCAACAAACTCAGAGATAAGGGAACAACGAGAGATCTAAAGTTGATGGAGAGGAGAGTGTATAATGTTGGGTGGGGCTTGGTCAAGGATAGTTTCCTCTGAAAGGAAATACTAAGAGTCAAATGGAGGGTGAGCATGATAGTGGGATAGGATAAAGGTGAAAGGAAATAGAGGAGAAAAATAGGAGGTAACAGTTATTTATAGAGGTATGGGTATGTATATACATAAACATATTAATTTACAATGAAAAGGATAAAGGCCAATGTACATTTATTAATATGGTAAGTGTTAAGATAGCAGACAGACTTTGGGCCTCTACTCAAGACTCCCTTAACACAGGAATACTTTGTTCTGTTAACCTGGTACCCCTTGATATTGACCTTCCTAACATGATCACTGAAGACAAAATGGGTACATAGCAAATGTGCAGAGAGCAGATGGTGCCCACTATCAAAAGATACAGCGTCTGGGATCTTAAAGGCTTGAAGTCAAACAGGTAGCCATCCAACAGAGAGGTAACAAGCTACTGGTTCTGGATCATATGCTACCTTTATAAATGGTTGAATGTTCAACAATTCTTTTGGGCACTGACTGTGTATTCATTCCACCTTCTTTGGGTGTTTTGTGCATTAGTCACATCTGTTTTGTTCACAGAATCCTTCAATATTACAACATGAGACTTGAATTTTTCTTCATTTTTTTAAACTTAAGGTATACTGAGGGTGTTTTTTAATTCTAAGTCTTTACGTATTTCATTATAATAATTTACTTTGTCTTCTTACATTTTTCTATTCAGCTCTTTAATTTCATAATTTTTCCATTGAATTTAGTTACTTTATGTCCAAGAGGAACTTTCTGTGTTGTGATGATCTGAGTAACTCAATGAAAAGCAAACCAAGAGTCACAGAACTTCATTTCCTGCTCTGTCTCCATTGACTACTTGCTTCCCATAGGTGGACTATAGTTAAGTACTTAATTTCTTGAAGACTCAGTAAGTTTATCTGAAAAAGAAATTAATTTCTGAAAAAGAAATTAATAATCGTGGCTGTCTCCCTGAGTTATTGTGAAGATTTTGCATACATTATCTCCTTCAATTATTTTCTATAAAGTGTTTTGTTTTTATAATATCAGGATGAATAATAGACTCTAATGACTTATATAATCTCTCTACCTTGCTTTAAGATGTCTGCTTTAGATTGTCTGGCCTGAATAATTATGTTGCATTTGATCTCCCTTTTAAAAGGAGGAAATATAAACAAATCACATGGTTATTCAGGTTATCTTTAGTTTAATGAGTGCCTTTTTATTTGGGAAGCCACAAGAGCTAACAAGTTGCTTCTTGTCTGTTATGTTATGCATTAATTTCCAGGTCAGCCAATACTATCCAAACGTAGTAGGATGCCAGAGTCAACATGGTTTCTTTGTGAAGAGAATTGCATTTTTTATAGTTTAAAGGTAACATTCTGTTATTACACAACAGAAACCCAACATCAGAGCTGAAAAAGACATTGATGGGAGATAAGATCATGGTTTTTTCATCCCATTTTCACAAGTCACTGTCTCAGGATGTTCTCAACCTGAAATGAAGTCGGACTAAGATCCATAGTGTATAACACTCACACAAATAAGTTGTGTTGCTTGGTGCCCTTGAGTGAGTTTCAACTCATAGCTACTATATGTACAAGAGAACGAAACACTGATAGAGCCTGTGCCATCCTTCCAAACATCCTTGCAAATGTTTGAGTCAATTGCTGCAGTCACTGTGTAATATCTATACCATTGACATATATACACACCCGTATGTGTACAAAAATGGCATTTTCCAGTGTGTGGCTCTCTTTCTGGTCAGCCCTTTCAAGCACTTTCTGTCAGGGGCTGATTATTTTGTTCTTGAAGGAATGTGGGAAACATGAACATACTTTTTAAAGGCTTGAATCTCAGCAACCTTTTCAGATTTGCCAGCATCTAACACTAAATATGACAGTTTCCTAGAAGGACGTGGGGCCTCTGCCAGTGGTCTGCACTGTCCTTTCATGCTATCCCATCTGCCTTGGCATCGTAGGCACACACTCATCTTCTAGTTCTCAGCGACATTGGGGCCACTCTTGATGCTTTTCTAGGTTGGGTTGTCTGCTCCCTCCTATATAGTATTGAGTACCCTTTCCTTCGTAGCCCTGACCTCAGTGTAATTTTATACCTATTCCCCTACGTAATTGAATAACGCCTACATTCACCGCTGGGTTGTAAGATCTACAAAGCTAAGGACCATGCTATTTTGTGTTTGTTTCTTTTTTTGTCCTCACTATTTATATCCTAGACAACACTAACTTATTCACACTTTATTTCATCTGCCTGCCATATTGTAGTTGCTCAATAAAATCTTGCTCTGTGAACACATGAACAAACTCTAATCATTTCAAAGATAGCAACCATAACACACGCTATAAAACACCCAAATTCTTTTTATATGCATTCGTTCATTTGACAAGCAGTCAGGAATGAGAGGCAGGCTCCGTTCCTTCGACACTGCTCTGACTGCCTTAAATAGTATCTGCTATCAGAAAAGCAATACTCACACATGTGTTTTGGAGCCAAGATTAGATTTGATGAATGGGGTCCTGTGAGATGCTTCCGGTAAAGCTTGCCCATGGGAATGGAGCTTATATATATAACACATACACACTTTTGTGAACTCTGTATAAAATATGAGTTGAGAGGGAACGTGGTTGGAAAAATGCCAAAGAAGACATATGTGGGAGGTTTGCAAAAAAAGCAAAAGTCAGGAAAGAATAAGTAGCTAAAATAAACTAATGGGCGAATAGTGAGGAAATAATCTATAGCAGTAAAACAGATAATGTGATGGTTAGAGAGAAAACAGGAAGGATAATATTTAAAAGACACTATAAGGAAAAAGTGCACACTCAAAATGTCAGAGAATTTGTTCAAGGAAGGGGGTGAGGAGATGAATGATTGTGGCAGTGCCTTCCGGGTACTTTTAAAAATATATTATTTTTGGAGTAGAGTCTGATTAGCATATGTACTTAGGTGCCTAATTGAAAGACAAAAACCAGAGGGTTCAAATATTTTCACTTGTTTTATTTCATTTTGATGTTTACCATTAGCACACAGGTAGCACAGACAGGACCATAAAGAGAGAGCTATTTTAAGGTGGAAATAAATTAGGCCAAAGGACCCCTCAACTTCCCTTCCTTCCTCTTTTCTCTGAGTAAAAGTGGTTTTTGGTGATGGTAGCTTCCTCTTTATCCATGCTCAACCCAGGACACTTGAACCACATTCTCTTCTACGTTCAGAGGTAGTATCATCATTTTATTTCAACCAAGACCCAAAGATAAGAATTCATGGAATTTCTCTGTGTTTCCAAGGGACTACTCAGTGTTTTGGGTTTAATAGTATGTCAATAAATACCTGCCTATTTGAATTGATAAAATATTACCTTTAACAATAATTGGATAATTTTTTGGGGGGGTATCACTGCCTCTGGTGGTCGTGGGCGCTACCCAGTGCTGCTCCTGAGAGCCACCACTGGATTTGAACCATCAAACCCGCAAGCTGCAGTCCTGCACTCAACCACTTACGCCACCGGGGCTCAGCCCAATTGGATAATTTTTAATAGTTAAAGAGGGCCTCTGTATTTCTTGTTTTCCTTCCTGCTCACATGTCTTATAGGAAATGAAAAGATTGTTTTTTTCTGGTACAATATTCCAAAGATTTCATAAAAATTCAAAACAGCACACTTATCCAACAATGAACTCATCCATTTAGCATGTGTCCAACTATTTAGAAAAGATTAGGGGGAGGAATGAGGAAATAAACTAAAATAGTATATTGGGTACTTTTTACCCTATATGATTTTCCTTTCTTGTTTATACTAGTGTGATAGATAGATTTTTTATCAACTTGGGTACAGATTCTTAGTGGCTTAGAAGTTAAGACATAGCAATCTTTTATGATGTGACCTAATGCAATGTAGTGAACTCTGTAATGGAGTCTACCCTGACAAGCCAATTAGTTAAGGACGAATGCAACCCATTTACTCAGATCATAACCCTACTGCAATTGAAAGCAGGTTTCCTTGGAGGTGTGGCCTACTTTCTGGATAAGAACATTGTGTACAAGTTTTCTGTTCTTTACTGGGTTTGCATCCTGTGTGTAGATAATACACCTCTGGTTCTTTGGACTTAAGCCAACAGCCTGCCATGTTGCCTGCCAGTCATAGGAGCCATCAATGGCCTGCCATCTGACCTGGCATCTGATCTGAACCTTGGGTTTACCCACAACCTGTGGTGACTTGGACAGAATACATCAACTTCTACAATTGTGTGGGATATTGTCTTAACATAAATGTTTCTCCCTCTTTGTTTATTTGCATATAATTACTTGAGAACTCAGCCTAACACAACTGGGTACAACTCATTAAAAAATTAAGCTAACTACTATAAAGATAAACACACACACACACACACACACAAAGAAAACTTCATCTTTCAGGTCATATAATCTCCTAATCCAGTTTCTCAAGCAACAAGTTAATGGGTCTGCCTAGTAACCATGAACCACTTATCATTCCTTTTATTTGTACATCTTAAAAACCACTACACTGGGCTAAACCCTCATGGTGTAAGTGGTTGAGTGTGAGACTGCAGCCCGTGGGTCTGGTGGTTCAAATCCAGCGGCGGCTCTCAGGAGCAGCACTGAGTAGCATCCACTACCACCAGAGGGCAGTGATGACCACAAAAAAAAACCCACTACAACAGAGAAGGCCTCGCCTTATTGGGAGTCATTTTCTAAAGATAAGGGGAAAGGAAGAAGACCAACTTGTTTTTGTCACACAATTTTGTTCTGAGGTCACCTCAAACCAACAGGCAGTCCTCTCACGGCTATTTGCATCTCTTACTGGAAATTGAAGTCAAGACTGAAATGGAAGGAGAGGACAAGTCTGACTCACAGAGGATTTCTGTACTTCCATTGGTGGATAAACCGGGTGGGGCAGCATGTCATCAGGGAGAAAAACTTAAGGATACTTATATAGAACTTACGTTCAAGCAGAGAACATGCCTGGCATTAGGTTACTAATCGAAAACCTTGACCTAGTTTCTATACAGCCCTTATTGACCCAGGCTATATGCTATAGACAACTGGGACTTTAAATTCTGTCCTTCCAAGGTGCATAACATCCTTCATAAGTCATACCAGAAGGACTTCATGGGACAACCCCATTAAGTTAACTGGGATTTACCTCAAACTCACCTGTAGCAGATTTAAAGAAGCAACATATTCCCTGGGACATAGGGCTAAACACCCTAGTATGTGATGAAATGGATGACTGTTACCTCAAGGTTATAGAATTATTGGTCATTGGTCTTTGTTTGAATCTCTTGCTTTGAAGGTTCCCAGTAAATGGGACCCAGAACTACCATATATTTACTATTTTATGCTCTCTGTACTTTTTTATGACATGTGTTAGTCTGGCAGATATGATTCTGCCTTTGTGAATGAATATTAATGAAAGTTTTGCCCTATCTACATCCCTCATTGTCTGTGCAAGTTATATATGAGTACAATGCAATGTTTTGGAATTTCCATTCTCCCTGTACCCCCTGGGGGTCAGTAAATTCCAGACTTGGTTTCTAAGGATAAAAAGGCAAAGCAATGATCTTTATTTTCCAAGACTGGAAATGCCAAACCAGAGTACCACCACCTTTTCACCTTCCCCTGGGATGCCCTTTTGACTGAGACCCTGCTTCTATGCTATGAGCACCTATATCTCCTGTAGGCTGTCAGCACATTTGCCACATTTTTCTGCTCTCAGCATGCCTCAGCCAACTCAAAGAACCACTCTGACATTGTGTGGAAAGGGAGGACAGTGTCTAATGCACTCCTGGGGCAGAGAGTGTACAGGCCTGAGACAGAAGCTGCTGTTCCTACTCTTTTGGATTCTCTCTTCTTAGGAGGAGAACAGAACAACAGGCTAGCCAGATGACCAAGCTCATCATGGTCTCAGCAATGGTTTTTGTAGAACGTAGCTGTGGTTGTGAGAAGAGTCTTTGGTTTCCCTACTATCAACAGGGAGAAGCCATGACCCACAAGTCAAGAGATCTTAGTCTTGACTTTAAAAAGGTTAAGATCTTGTGCGCGGGACTGCGGCCCACTGCGACGGAGGTTCAATTCCAGCAGTGGGGCTGGGTCTCCTACTCCCACCACTGGAGAGCAGTGATGCCAAAAAAAAAAAAAGATTAAGATCTATTCCAGTGGAGTTTATGAATCTATTCTTAATAAGTTGTGTTATAGGTAAGCTTGTGGTGCCAACATGGCCAAAGACGATACGTAGGTCAGTTGTGACGACATGGCCAATGAACACACACAATCAATTGAAGGGCAGAGATAGAAAAGGCTTGGCGAGGTCCACCCTTGCTCTCTTGCTTTTGGACCTTTGGACCAGACAGCTGCCTTGTTCGTCCTGTGCCTTGAACTCTAAGCAACACTATTCATGAGACACCTAATCATGAACTGTATATGTGAGTTGAGGTTCCTTCAAGTCCCGCTTTGCAACACTCCTGAAATACACATCTCTTGAGGTATATACTGTTGGACTCTGCCATCTGAGTAACTATTGGTGACCTGCTTTGTTGTTTGCTGCTGGTAGCTGGATAGCCTGAATTGGTCTACAGAGGACTACTTGGCAGCCCTCAAGACTCCAAAGACTGCCAGTCTACTAGCTGTCTCACACAAGTGAGTTGCACCAAGCCATTTGTACTATTTTATGGATTAGTTAACTTTTATTTCTTATCTTATATATCCTTCTAGCTATATAAATACATAAAGAGAATGATTAGTGTCCTGGTTTTGTTTCTCTAAGAGAACCCTGTCTGACACAAGTTGTAAATGAAAAAGTACAACGTACATAGGATGTAAAGGAAACGAACTACATTAAAATCCAGTTTCCAAAATATATAAAAAATTGTGAAAGACTTACTTATGTGTACCTTCATTAATATGTGAAAAATATGATTGTTTTATCATTTTAAAGCAAGGATGTGTGTTAGTCTTTGTTGACTAGAGAAACAAATCCAGAGACACACATATGTATATAATAATACTCTTTATGTAAAAGAGTAACTGTATATTAAGAAAATATCCCAGCCCAGTGCAGATCAAGTCTGCAAGTGCAATATTAGCCCAAATGTTCAATATCAATCTATAAATTCCTCTTTAGATTTATGCAATACATGCAATGATGCCAACTGCAGGAAGATCAAAGGCTAGTGGGTGGAAAGTCTTGTGGATCCAGTAGTGGTGAAAGAATATCAGCATTGGTGTGAGTCTCCATGTGGTTCCTCTAGCGCCAGGGCTCTGGCTCCATCAGTGTAGCTACCTGTGGCTTGTCAACAGAAAGGTATAGCACGGAAAGTGTGTGTCCCACCTCCAAGGAGGAAAATACAGGAGTTCCTAGAATCCCGAGGAGAAGGCCATGCCCACACATAGTCCGCATGAGGGTAGGTATCAGGCAGAGACATGTCGTAGAACAAATTATTCCTAGAGTGAAACTAGAATTAAGTGCAAGCCAAAATCCACCCCTTTGTCCAAGTAGACAAAGAAATGTGCAATGGCTATAGGATTCCTCTAAAGATATTGACAGAGCAGTATCTTGATCTCGATTGCTAAGAAAATCACAGGTATTCCTAACACTGCTGTTTCTGCTGCCCTCGGCATTGCCTTGTTGCTGTATAGCAAAACTTAACAGCTTAATAGTAACAAACATGAGTTCACTCAGGTGGGAAACTCTTACTGTTGCCTGGCGCTGCAGACCCTACTTTCAAGCTCACCCACATTGGCAGGTCTCATCGTGGTCACACGCTTTAATTCCTTGTCACTTGTCCTGAATAACATGGCAACTGCCTCCTAGTGGTACATAGGACCCTCTGATCTCAGCTTACTTGTTTAATGTCTTTTGTACCTCAAAAGAGACTAGATCAAGATACAACTGAATTCTAGAGGTTGCGGCCTGCCTCGTTAGCATTGCTGCCGCTCACCTTGCCTCACAAGCATCGCAGAGGCTAGAATGCATCACGTATGGGACAATCTCGGCAAATTTAAAAATGGAAGATTGTTTCATAATCTGAGAGCCGTGATCTAGTCAAATTGATATACATTTTTGCAGGACACAACAGAATCCATACCCCCCTTTAAGATCTAATTCTTATATTTACTATCATTCTCTCTCCCACTCTGTTTTATTTTAGCTCCTAAGCATTTTCTCTAAAATCTGTATCTATTTCTTTGTCGTTGCTGCTTTGTTTTTAATTTTTCTTTATTAGTATCAAAAAATTTGTGAAGAAAACAATGGAATTATCAGACAATGGCATTTTTCCATGAGCTTTTTGTGCCCCTCACATAATTTTATATCTCAAATGGACTATTTTAATGTCATCATTCAATAACTATTCTATGATATTTACCATGTCCCAGATAATGTTCAGAATGGAAAAGGTACCAGAATGAAAAAATGAAAATTTAAAACTTATGCACTTAAAGATTTTGTCAGTGGATAGTTTATTGTTACTTATTATTATATTTTTCTTTGGGAGCTCTTACATCCTATCACAATCCATACATTAATCCATTGTGTCAATCACATTTGTACATATGCTGCCATCACATTTTTCTTTTTTTATTTTAATCATTTTATTGGGGGCTCGTACATCGCTTTTTAAGCTATATCTATTTTAAGTGTGGTTGTTGCATGTGAGTGAGTTTATTCAGACTCAGTAATTCTGTAAGACAAAGTAGAATTGTCTCATAGGGTTTCTGATGAAGTTGTAATGCTTCACAATTAACTCAGGGAGAAAAGGGGTGCCCTTTGGGGGGCAGGGGGGAATGTAAATAATTAGGGAAATAGATTGCCTCATTTATTTTATATACACTCACTCCTGACTTGTAAATTAGGTTATATTCCAAAGACTCTCTGGGGCACTGTTATGTGAAAATCAGTTTTATACAAAAATGGAGAATGATCACAGCAGAAAACAATATGGAGGATAGGTCTGTCCTCACACAGCTACCAAGTCACTGAGAATCACAGCTAGCTAAGTGGACACATAACCTCAACTGTCACAGTCAGCATTACTTTATTTCAGCCTCATTCATTATTAGCAACTTTATGTCATTAATGTGCAAAATGATTCCTTGTAGATTTTTATCTTATCATTGCTCTTCCCATTTTCTGCACAATCATGTCTTGCCTGTACTACCACGTCTTCTGTATGCTCGTGTGTTGCTGTGGCACTGTAAGCTATGTATCTGATATTCAAACGTCAGCAGGCTCACCATAGGAAAATGGAACATCCAGTCTAAGATAAATTAGGAAAAGGGAACTAGCAGTCCATTTTTAAACAAACAAAACGCAATTAGTCAGTGGAAGTTTAACAAACAGCAAAACATTGCTTGTGATAGTGTCAGAAGAGAAGTCCTTCAAGTTGGAAAGCATTCAAAATATAACTGGGGAAGAATTGAATCCTTGGAGCAGATGTGATCCTAATGTTATGAATTGAATAAAACTTTGGGGACCTTTGTCTGCTAAGGTAGCATTACTGAAAATGAGGGAGAATCATTACAAATATCCATTAATAATTGTAATATGAAATGTCCAGGGTATGAATCTAGGCAAATTGAAAATTGTAAAAAATGACATGAAACAATTGAAGATCAATATCCTAGGCATTGGTGAGTAAAGACAGACTGATATTGCCTCTTTGGTTTAGAAACTTATGGCCCACTATTCCAGGAATGACAATGAGCACTACAGCATTCATTTCCAAAATAACATTTCAAGTCTCTTCTAAAATATAATACTTCCAGTGACAAAATATCAATATGCCTAAAAGAAAGACCAGCCAATCAGACTATTATTCAAATGATGCCCCAATTACTGCCAATGATGTAGACATTGAAGACTTTAGTAACTTTTGCATTCTGAAATTGATCAAATATTCAGTCAAGATACAATGATATTCTTCTAATAGGTATGTAAAATAGGGTCAAATGTTGGAAAATATGCCTTTGGGGTTAGAGACAGTAACAGAAATTACATGATAGAATTTTACAAGGTCAATAGCTTATTAATTGTAAATAATTTTAAAACAATATAAAGGGTGACTACTTATGGAACTCACCAGAAATATTTCTTTATTTTTAATTTCAAAATAAAAATGAGTTTATGAAACCAAGGTATGAACTTTATTATATCTCACCTGAATTTATAGACCATCTAAAGAGTACATTGAACACTTTTGATTAAAAACCAGATGAGCTGTGGGATGAAATGAAGAACATTATATATGAAGAAAGCAAGAAGTCATTAGAAAGAAAGAAAAGATCAAGATACATGTCAGAAGACTCCCTGAAACTTGCTTTTGAATGTGGTGTAATGGAAGCAAACGGAATAAATGATGAAGTAAAACAAATAAACAAAATATTTCAAAGCAGTTGATTTGTTTTTAGATATTCCTTCTGAGCAACATCTGGTACTTTGTTATAGCAGTCATATCTTACAGTGATTTCTTCATGAAGGTGAGTATTGAGCAGGGACTTGTCGTAGATTGGGGCTAGAATTAAGTGCAAGCCAAAATTCACTCACATATCAATGATTGATATATGTTCTCTGGTTCACTTTAGAGACATCATTATTGTTTTAATATAGATAACATTCTAAATCATTCCCCTGTGGCATAAGGTAATTCTATTGATGGTGTCATTAATTTAGCCAAATGTTACAGAATTTAAGACACTGCCAAGGAAAGGAAATTATACAAGTATAAGCTGCCTTTTCAGACCACAATACACAAGTTGTTGACGTGTACAGATTGAACTCTTATGTCCCTGGACCCTATTTACACAAACTATGGAAATTGGTAATAGGATAAAACTTTCAATAACACGCATTCGCAAAGGCAGACTCAAACCTCCCAAAGTAACACTTTTCATAAGAAAACCACAAAAGGAAAAAATATTGTATGAATCCATGACAATGATGAACAATAAGACTTAGGAATGCTTCTGCTCCCAGGTCATGGAATCTTTAAATCTGGTCTCCCAAGAGACCAGAGAGCCTGCCTAGTGCCCATGCACCATGTATCACCCACTATTGATATACATCTTAAAAAAACACTTTGATCGAGGAGACCTCATCTCAGCTGGGTTCAATTTTTGAAGATGAGGAGAGGGATAAGACCATTTAGCTGCTGCGATACAACATTGCACTAAAGTCACCTCAACTTGATGTGAAAATCCCGCTAAATGAACTGGATTTACCTCAAATCAATCTGTAGAAGACTTAAAGAATAAGCATGTTCCCTTGGACTTAACTCTGAAATACTTCAGTGTGAGAAAAAACATATGACTACTCTCCCAAGGTTTTGGAATTGGTGGTAATTGGTCTTTGGTTTGGAGCTTTTGCTTTGAGGGTACTATATATTTATTATTTTAATGTCCTCCTTCTAAATGCTCATTCTTATATGCCAAGAAATTTAGGAAACACTTACCTGGCCAATCAACTGAAAGAGATCCATATTTGTATCTATTTCCAAAATAAGTATGAAACAACAGAATGTGGAATTATTAAACAATATCATTCGTAACCCATACAAGTAAAATTTTACAGAAAATAACTAAAAAATAATTACATTCATTCAACATTAGGAAATTGCCAGAGCACAGAAAGCTGTTTATCTGTGCTTCTTTGAGTATAAAATGCTATCAACTGTGTAAATCATAGAAATTTTTGAGCAATGCTGCAGAATTCTTACTTGTTTTTACTTGGAATGTGAACATAGACCAAACGGCCGTTGTTTGAACAGACCAAAGGGATAGTATGTACTTTAAAATCAGATAAGTATTAATCAGTGTTGCAACCTTACCCCATACTTATTCAATCCATGTGCTTAGCAAATCATCTGACAAACTGTAGTATATGAAGGAGGAAGAGACTTGAGGATTTGAGGGTGACTAACAAATTGTGATGTGCACATGATACAGCAATCCTTGCTGAACTCAAAGACAACTTTAAGTACTTATTGATGAAGGTGGATGTAATCCTTCAGTCTGAATTGCACTTCTACATTAAGGAAATTAAAATTGAGATAGATCAATAAGCAACATCGGGATAGATGACTTTATATTGACTTTATTTGTATCCACAAACACTACCTGTGAAAGCATTAGAAACTCTTTTTTCCCCAAACAGTTTTATTGGCACATAATTTATATATCATCCAACTCAATAGTTTAGTTACATAAAAATATATAGAAATGTATAGAAAAAAATTCAATGGGAACCTAATTTGCTATTTTAAACTCTCACCATATTACATATTTTTTTCAAAAGGAAGAGTTGTATAATCATCACCACAATCAGTTTTCCTCATCATTATTAACTCCCTGTGTTAGACAGGGTTCTCTAGAGAAACAAGACCAAGATGCTAATAATTCTCTCTATACATTTATATAAATAGAAGGGTATATAACATGAGAAATAAACAGTTAACTAATCTATAAAGCAGTACAAATGGCTTGGTGCAACTCATTTGCATGAAACAGCTAGTACACTGGCAGTCTTTCAAGTCTTGAGGACTTGTCAAGTCAAGTAGTCCTCTGTAGAGCAATTCAGGTTATCTGGCCACAGGCAGCAAACAGCAAAGCGGGGCACTAACAGTCAGCCAGTTGACAGAGTCCAACGGTCCCCAGCTCAAGAGATGTATATGCAAGGAATGTGGCGAAGCAGGCCTTGAAGTAATCTAAACTCACAGCAACACAATCCATGGATTAGGTGTCCCATGGGTAGTGTAGCTTGGAGATCAAGGCACAGGACAAAGAAGGCAGCCGGCTAGTCCAAAGATACCAAAGTAAAAGAGTGGGGGCAGGGCTCTCTGAGCCATTTATATCTTTGCCCTTCAATTGTGTTCATTGGCCATGTTGTCACAACAAGGCTACCTATCACAATCCACCCCTTACCAACTTGGCACCTGTACACAATTCTTTAGCTATATAAAATTTCCAGACATCAATGAAATCAAACTTATATTTAACATCAAACATATATCATACATATAAATGAGAATACACCGAGTCCAATTGTAGCTGAAATATCATACATGAACAAAGAAAATATATCCAATAAGCTCATATAAAGAAAACACAGAAACAATCACAAATCTTGCTTTTGCAATTGATCATGTAGTTTTAACTGATATGTAGAGCTATCATTTCTGTATTATCTATGGATAGTTCTGTAACTATACATTCTGTATTATCTTTGCCCTCAGCAATCACCTCAACTGGTTGCAGTTTTTTGCTTGGTGGAGTGACCCAGATCTTCAATCCTGAGGGGTCTAGGTAATTAGAGGTCCTGTCATGATGGGGTTGCTCTAATTTACTATTTACTTTTATCACAGAGCATGGTAGTACTACGAGTCAGCCTATGTGATCTCCTGGATTCCAGACCTAGTCTTCTTTATCCCCATTATGTAATACCAGTCCAATTTCTCCTTGGTAATCTGGACCAACCACTCAGTACAGTGACACCCTTCCTGATGTGTTGATCCAAAGGAATGAGATGCACAAAGTGGTCAAGAGGCCTCCTCAGCTGCCAGTTCAATGGAAACCATACTGTGTTTCCAGTTAAGAGAGTTTCTTCTTTCGGGACCAGGACCTCCAGGCCCGAAGAATATAGGGTTTCTGGGACAGAAAGCAAAAATGCTGCAAATGGATCATGAGCAATAATAGTGAGGGGTGCTACACCAGTTGCCACCCCTTGGTGCCTGGGCCCATGGATTCTGGCTATGGGATACACAACACCATATATAGGCTGCTGGCTTAAAGCATATACAGCTTCCTGGAGAACACTGCCCCAGCCCCGCAAGTTGTTGCCATGCAGTTTGCATCGCAGTTGTGTCTTCAGGAGACCATTCCATCATTCTATCAAGCCAGATCAAAAGCTGCATACCAGGTACCAGGAGAAGTATTAATTTGCTCAAGCAATGAGATCACATCTGGAGCAGCAGCTGAAATTGGAGTTATCACTTGGTTAAGCTTAAGGTAATCCACTATCATTCTCTAGGATCCATCTGTCTTCTTTACATGCAAAATAGGTGAGTTAGATGGGGATGTGGTAAGACTCACCACCCCTGCGTCTTTGATGGTGGCACTGATATTGTGTTGCATCTAGAAACAATTGAATCAGCCCCACCCCTCCCAGATGAAGATAGTAATCCACTATCAACAAAACAACTCTCACCTGAGCAGATTAACCAACCTCTTCAAGTTGAAATGTCAGGTGGGCTGCATCTGTACTATTGCCTGAGGGAGACGCCCTACAAGATAGTGCTGAGAACACCCAGGAAACACTCTCATCATTGATACTTTCTTCAAGACCTGTAACTAAAATTAAGGCTCGGAAGGTTCCTAAAGGTGAGGTTAAGATGATTACCCAAGAAGAAGCATGCTATATTCACAAAGAACTGCTCAAGCTTTTAATACGTACAAGCCTGGGGAATATCCCTGGGAATGGTTACTGAGGGTGTGGAATACTGGTGCAAGAAATGTAATATTAGGCCAGTCTGAGTCTGGATATGGGACCCCTCAGCATAGACTCTTCTGTCAATATCTCAGTGAGAGAGGCTGAGAGAAGATCTAATCCTTATTTGGTTGGTTCACTAAAGCATGGGCTGTACAATCATGTAGATTAGACCAACTTGAGGTGCCTGACCTACCTTGGTACACTGTAGAAGAAGGCATCCAAAAGCTTAGAGAAATTGGTATATTGGAATGAATCTATCAGGATACTCCCATAGTCCCCAAGATGCGGTGTCCTGAGGATATATCCTTCACCACAACCATAAGGAACAAGTTTGTGAAGTGGGACCCAGCATCTATGAAGACTCCCTTAATTGCTATTTTATGTTCAAAAGATTAACTGTGGGAACTGCTCACGATGGGGCTGATTGGACTCTGTGGTAACAGAGGGCAGTGTCAGCACTGAATCAACAGAGACAGGGTGGATGTGGTTACAATAGACAAAAGGTTTTCATAGTAACCAAAGCAGCTGTCTTGTGTAGAGTTACGGCATTGGCTTCTTAGTTATGGTGTTCCTAAGAGTGAAATACATGGGAAACCTACTAAATATTTACGTGACCTATATAGGCAGAAGAATGCTGGATCAGGTGAACTGCGGGATAGGCAGTCATTATTACTCACTCCATTCCCAGGCCTGAGCCAATTACAGACCCACAACCCCTTGAATGAGGGGAAGGCAGGATCCCTTGGAAAAAGGACCCTGCTACATCACCAAAAGTCTATGCTGTTAGTCTTTCTTCTAGCCTTCCCCAAAGGGACCTGGGGCCTTTCACAAGAGTGACTGTTCATTGAGGGAAAGGAAATAATCAAACTTTGGGGGGATTAGTGGACACTGGCTCTGAATTGACATTAATTCCAGGAGACCCAAAGTGTTTCGAAGGTCCATCAATCAGAGTGGGGGCTTATGGAGGTCCAATTATCAATGGATTTTTAGCTCAGGTACGCCTCACTGTGGGTTCTGTGGATCCCTGAACCCATCCTGTGGTTATCTCCCCAGTTCCAGAATGCATCATTGGAATAGACATACTTAGTTACTGGCAGAACCCCCATATTGGATCCCTGAAATCTTTGCCCTTCAATTGATCTTACATGTGTTCATTGGCCATGTTGTCACGACAAACCTATCTTCTTGGGCCATGTTGGCACAACAAGCCTACATATCACACTCCCCATTTCCCCCCAACTTCCCTTTTCATAATTAATCCAGTTACTATCTTTATAGATTTATTTATCCTGGATTTCATATACAGAAAAATATCTAAAACAAAAAAAATAACAAAATAAAACAGATAAAGACATCAATTGAAAAGAGGGTAGATAATATTAAAAAACTAGAACACATTTAAATATATCATAATGGAGCTCAAATGATAGAACATTAAATTTCCATCTAACTACATCTGCAACAATCCACTTTCCAAAGCATTCTACTCAGGAAAAGGCCATGATCACACAGAGGCCTCATTGGCTATGATGTAACTCACAGGCTAGACTCCACCTCTGCATGCCTAATCCCTAAATTGACAATTATATAACTACCACATGGACTGTGGTTGGACCTTGATTGAAAAAGTCAGCTTTAAGGACAATGGGGGCATTGGGGGAAATTTGAACATGAACTAGAGATAAAATCATGTTAGGGAAGTGTTAATTTCCATTAATATTGTTTTAAATAGCCAGGTTCTTAATTTTATAGTGCTACCATGACAATGGCCTGGTGTCCCTGAAGAATTGTGATGGGCAGGAAAGAAGCCAATCAACAAATAACCAAACCAGTCTTGGAAAAAGTACAAGCAGAATACTCCATAAAGGAAAGGATGGCAAGGCTTTGCCTCAAGTACTTTGAACATGCTGTCGGGCACAGCCAGCCTCTGGAAAAGAGTATCATGCTTGGTCAAGTAGAGGAGTCGTGAAAAAGAGGAAAGCCCTCAACAAGATGGGCTCCCACAATGGCTGCAATAATGAACACAGCCGTGATTGTGAGGATGGCTTAGGGCTGAGTGATCTTCCCTTCCACAGTCGGAGCTAATTCGATAACACCTCACAACAGCACTATGAGAACAGCAAAACAAAGCAAAGATCAGCCCACAAGTATGTAGCTTTAAAGCGCTTTCTCCAGAAACTACCATTCCAAATCAGCGTCTCATCATGCTGAATTCTCCTGTGGGTTTATCGCCTAATTTCTAGTGCCTGCCTGCAATCCTTGTCTTTCCTTTGTTGTGGGTGTGTTCTTTCAGAAATGATTAGGTTCAAGACCCACCCTACTGATATGACCTCAGTGACATAAAAAGAGTAAGCAGGTTTATATTTAGAGCTATAGAGGTTAGGACTTCATCTATCCTTTTTTTTAATGGACAAAATTCTATTTATAACAGATATGATAGGGATCCTATAATCATTTTAGAGAATGCCTTTATTCATAGGTAATAAAGGATAAAATATTTAGAAGTGTAGTGTCATGGTGTTTGCACACTTACTTTTTTAAAAACATTTTATTGGGGCTCATAAGCTCATCACAATTCATACATCCATCCATTGTATGCAAAGCACTTTTGTACATTTGTTGCTATGATCATTCTCGCAGAAAATTGTTGAGCATAAATACTTGAAAATTTAATATGTATCAACCCACACATTTGTGTACTTATATACATTGTGATAAACAAAAGTGCAAAAAATCAAAACAAATGTAAAACTGTTCTTTGCATCATGTATGCTTAAAAATGTTGAGCATACATGTTCCTTTGAGGTCTAAACATATACTTATTTAGAAGCAGGTAATTGGGCTTCAAAGAGGTGTGAGGGAGTTGTTTGCTCAGGGTCACACAACTAGTCAAAGGCAAGTTTGATGAGAACCTTGATAGCAAGACTTCCAGTTTAGATCTGTCACATCTGAAACAGCCTTCCATTCATTTTTCCAGGCTCTGAAACAAAACCTGCACCAAAGTAATGAGCCAGCTCAACTAAAAGAGTAGGTCTCTCTGCCCCCCCAAGCATTGAGAGTGAATGAATTTTTATCAATTTCAAACACACCCAGAAATGATCAGTTTCCTGAAACCTATATACTCGATCCCATATGACATCAGCCACTTAACAATAGTAAAAGGTGCTTTTCCCTTCTCATAAGCTAAGTATAAAAAAATAGAGATATCCTCCACTCCCCACTCGCCAGGAAGGCGGTGTGGGCTGCTTTCACTTTCCCTTCCCCGTGCCCTTTCTTTGCTCCTCGCCCCGCAGAAGGGCCCCCTCCCCAGCCATGACCACGCTCAGGGTCCAGCCTGATGCCCAAGCCAAGGTGGATGTGTTCCGGGAAGACCTGTGTACCAAGACAGAAAGCCTACTTGGGAGCTATTTCCCCAAGAAGATTGCTGACTTGGATGCATTTTTAAAGGATGCAGCCCTCAATGAAGCCAACCTGAGCCAACTTAAGGCTTACTTGGACATCCCTGTGCCAGATCCAGTCAAGGAGAAGGAGGAGCAGAGGAAGCAACAAGAGAAGGAAGACAAGGATGAAAAGAAGAAAGGGGAAGACGAAGATAAAGGTCTTCCTTGTGGCCCCGTGAACTGCAATGAGACGATTGTGGGGCTCTTGGGGTTCCTGAAGCCAGAGATCAAAGATGTCATTGAACAGCGCAACCTGGTCACCACCTGGTTGCAGCTACAGATTCCTCGGATTGAGGATGGCAGCAACGTTGGAGTCGCTGTTCAGGAAAAGGTGTTTGAGCTCATGACCAGCCTTCACACCAAGCTGGAAGGCTTCCACACCCAGATCTCCAAGTATTTCTCTAAGCGGGGCGATGCAGTGGCCAAGGCCGCCAAGCAGCCCCATGTGGGTGACTACTGGCAG
The DNA here is from genome assembly GCA_004026705.1 of Nesogale talazaci. Lineage (NCBI taxonomy): Eukaryota > Metazoa > Chordata > Mammalia > Afrosoricida > Tenrecidae > Nesogale > Nesogale talazaci. The sequence continues at coordinate 35,463 of PVJH01020853.1, forward strand.
CTGGTGCATGAGCTGGACGAGGCAGAGTACCGGGAGATCCAACTGATGGTCATGGAGGTCCAGAATGCTTATGCTGTGCTGTATGACATCATCCTGAAGAACTTCGAGGAGCTCAAGAAGCCAAGGGGAGAGACCAAGGGAATGATCTCTGGAGGCTCTCATTCTGTGCCGGGGACGGCAGGGACGCTCATGCCTTTGTTGGAGACTGGCCTCCCTCACCTTGTCACCTGCCCAGGTGCCATAAACAGAGCCACACCCTTAAAAAAATAGAGATAAACCTTCAACAAGAATGCAGGTCACTTAGTTAAGACCTCAGTCAAGAGGTGACTCTTGCCTGCATTACTTTGTAACATCTTGTCTTCTTAAAGCATGTGTTTTATCCTTACCTCTCAGATCTCCAAGCCCAGTGGAGAATAGACTTTGGTCCCAGGCAGCCAGGATTTAAAACCTAGTCCTAATATTTGATAGCTGTCTGACCTGGAGCAAGCGGTTTGACTCTCTTTGTTCCCGCTGAGCCATTTGTAAAATGGACACAGAGGTTTTGGGGGTTGTGCTGTAGCATTCTCACTGTCCACATGGGAGACCCAAGTTCGACTCTCAGACAATTGGACTCATATACAGCTTCCTGCAGCTGTGATGATATATAGCTTCCTCCGGCTGTGAAGATATGCAGCTTCCTGTGGCTCTGATGCTGAACAAGTTTCAGTGGAGTTTCCTACACTTAAATGGAAAAGAAAGATCTAGAAATTCACTTAGGAAAGCCAGCCAATGGACACACTGGGACACACAGAGCCAAACACAACAGGATGGCACAGGATTGGGTAATGTTTCATTCTTTGCTCAGGGTCACCATGAGTTGGGAACCCATTCAACAGCAGGCAAGAACAACTAAAGAGACATAACAGTAGCATGATGCCATTCATATTGCAATAGGAGCTGCTAGTAAAGGGTGGTTAGGTATTCGAGGAAAATGTTTAATGTAAAAGAGAACAACAAATATGGATGACCAATTCTCTTTTGGCCTCTCACATTTCTGCAGCACTTGCATGGATTCTTTAGTTCCAGGTGATCTTTGAAAGGGTGTTTTTGATAGAAAAGACAAATGTTGGGCAATGATGTCTCATTGGTCTTTGTTTTTGTTTTTTTTTCAGGCTATCTTCACTAAAGTCTTGAAAGTGAGTCTTTCTTCCCCAACAATGGACAGGTTTGTTTACTGCCAAATATAGTGAGAATCCTTGGGGAAGAGTTGGTGCATTTGAAGTATGATGCTGGTCAAAAACATTGAGTGGACAATGGACAGTCAGAAAGTCAGAAACTGAACACATCTGATATGTTTTTCAGTATATAAAACACAGGATAGATGAACCCATAGGGACAGCAAGTAGAATAATTTTGGATGGGGTGGGGAGTCCAGTGGTGGTGATGGGGAGGGTGAAAGGGAGATGATGCCAAGGAATTCCTGAAGAAAAAGGAAGTTTGGAAACAGGTGGTGGCAACAGCTGTACAATTCTGTTTGACGTGATTGAACTATGGAATGATGTATGTACTGACTCTCAATTCAGAGTTAAAAATAAATAGATTTTTAAAAATGAACACATCTAGAAGTGAGGATGGTGAAACTCCATCTCATGTGCTTTGGAGATGTCATCAGGAGGGACTGGTTCTTAGAGAAGAGTGCAACAGCTGGCAAAGCAGCGGGTCGGTGAACAAGAGGAAGACTGGCAATGGATTCAAATATGGCAGCAACTGTGAGGATGAGGCAGGGTGAGACAGTGCTTTGCTTTGTTGTGCTTGGGGCTGCTTTGAGTCAGGACTCACTCGGGGCACCTAACCACAACCCTGTATTGAAGGTAAGAGGGAGCCAAGCAGATCCCTTTGTAATGAAGACAGAGAAGGAAGAGAGGAGTTACACAATTTCCAAATGGGGAAGACGTCAAGTCTATTTCAAGAACTTGAAGTGAAAGAGAAGACAATTTGCAACAGGGTTGAGGTTGGTAAAAGATTATAGAGGCACGGGATGGCACTGAAAGGAATGTAAGAGTTAAAGGCAATAGAAAGAAATAAAAGTATGTGCAAAATCTCACCGTTGCTCTATGGGTCTATAGATACTGTGACTCAGTGGCTGTGTGAAGAACAGTGGGAATTTGCACATGGGTACGTGCACACGCACACACATACGCCCACATACATTTGACAGAAGATTTTCATACCTTTCCTCTAATTCTATCCGTGGGTGTGGTGGGGTAAGCCGGGGACAGTTTTGAACACTACTTGAACATCAACAAGTGTCTTGGAGAAGAAGGATTATGACTCTGCATTATAGTCTCAAGGGGCACCAAAGGCAGGGAAGCATGGCCAACAGTCACAGGACAACAACAACAACAGGGCAGTGTACCCTTTGTTTCTCAGAGAAGACTCCTCAGAGAGACTTAGGGGCCATGAATAAAGCATTCAGGATGTTCACTTTCTTGAAGGATCCCATAAAGGATTCCGTTACGATACAAAGAAGGATTTTGTCTGACTAGAGGGAGCAGTTTATTGGCAAAAATTGCTCTCGACTCCCATTGCCTGAGGTCCCAGGAGCCTGGGAAAGAAAAAAAGTCACTCCTCCCCCCTTTTCCTCACTAGTCTGTTGAAACCTAAAGAGTTTATAATCTGGAACGAAAGGAAAGTTATTTGGGTTAATGCTTGGTGCCATGGAATCTTGGCTTTCTCCATCAGCATCCAGGCTGCTCATCACATTCCAGCAACCACAGAGTAAGGAGAAGTTCTCCCAGATGTTGAGCAGACAAACTGCCTCGCCTACGACTCACAGGTGACTCCTCCCTGACAGTTTGCAGTGCATATGGAAATAAATCATTATAAAGTAGGTTTTTAATGTGTGGAATCTAACATAATATAACCAACTCAATTTTTGTCTCATCAATTCTGAGTCACAAGGCTCTATTGACGTGGCCAAACTACCACTTTAGATAGTCACATCTATGGACCTTTAGCCAGAAAATCCATCACCTGGTCATGTTGCATAGGAAGGCACGGAGGAAGCACCCCTAACAAAGCCAGGAGAAAGTCTTCATTTAGGCAGGAGCAGCATCACAAACAGGTTCAGAGGTACTGGCTCCAAAAGGGGACACAATTCCACTAAGGAAAATGGCAAGATCCCTATTGACCTATGCACTATGACTAGGGATTGGGTACTTTATGTCCTTGTCTTAAGGAGCAGACAGATGTGGAAGGAAATAGCCATATTGATATAGTCAGGCCCTCATGTTACATGACAGGACAGAAACGGATATACCTGACACACAGGTGAACCACTGGGTGCCTTGTTTTGGGTACTCCCTTCGAAGGGAACATTGGTGACAATGTGGTTGCATGTTGGACTGCTACCTGCAGGGTCATTAGTTCAAAAGCAGTGTAGGAGAAAGATGAGGCTGTCTACTCCTGTCAAAAGTTAGTTTCAGAATCCATGTACAGCACTTCTATCCTGACCTACAGGGTCACTATGAGGTGAAATAGACTCAATGACTATGAGTTTGGTTTGGGATTTTTGGTTTTTTGATTTTATTTTTGGTTGTTCCTTAATTTTAAGGGGAAATTGAGAAGGGCATGGTGCTCAGGGGCTCAGATCATTTTGAATGAGGGTGTGGTTCACAGTAATGGGAAAGCCACAAAGTCCTGTAGGGTCCCGCTTCCTTTCCTGTTTGCTGCAGGAAGAGAGGCCCTCTGGAATCCTGGCAGTTGCTCTTTGATAGGGTTATTGTCCCAGCTAGGTTTCCATAGGAACATGTGGGCGATCGTGATTGAGGGAGTGACAAGACGAATGGCTCTCCAAGGCCGGCCCCCTTCTCTCTTTCTCCCTGGTGATGGAACCAGTGCTGTGCTGCCTGCTTTAGTCCTTTGCCTCAACCATGTGCCAAGGCTCCAAGGAGACCTGCCTCACCACACTTCTTGAGGATCCATATTGTCTATGCTTCTGTTCCCACTCTATTGGCTTCGGCTATGCCTCAACCTCATCTTCCTGCTGGCCCACCCTGCCCGTCTTGCCTGAGGGCACACGCCGAAGTCTGCTTTCTTGACCTTAGATCAACAAACCTGCGTGAGCTGAAGGACCTTCAGCATATTAACTGTTCCACAAAAGTGAGTTGAACTGAGTCCTCTGTACTGCGGTGGAGATTATATTCCTGCTCGCTATGTAAACCTGTCTCATATACATAATCATAAGTGTCCTGGTTTTGTTTCTTTCGAAAACCCTGCTGTGATGGGTACATTTCCATAGGAACATGTGGGATTAATCAGGTCATAGTTTGACTGGAGGGCAAAGAGATAAAGGCTCGGCAAAGCCTTGCTCTTTTGCTTTCAGGTGATCAGACCAGATTGCAGCTGCTTTAGCTAGTCCTCTGTCTTAACTTGTGAGCTACACTGACGGTGGGAAAGCCAACCCATGGACCATGTTGCTAGAGCTTGGGGTTCCTTTGAGACGTG
>PVJH01020854.1:0-39798 GCA_004026705.1 Nesogale talazaci
GTGGTTTCCAACATCTTGCTCTTAGTGGCACGACATGTAACCTACCATGCAGCCACTAATTTGTTACACGGCACTAGATAATGAACACGTAGCTCTACACACTGTCCATAGGGAGCCCACTAATCTTGTCATGCTGTTTGTGGTTCTGTAGCATTGCAAGGGCCAAGTCCTCTGCCCAAGAACTGGTCTAGCCGGCAACGGCCTCCTCCTTCTAGGTCACCTCAAGTCTGATGGCTGCCTCTGAGGCCCGAGGGAACCCTAAGGGCTCCTCCTACCACACCTTGCCAAACTTTCTTTGCTGGGGACCAGTTTGTGTTGTGAATTGGTTTCATGATCTTGAAATATGTTACTTTTTTATTTCCCTATGAGGCGCTCTCACATTTTATGTTTCATTTCAGTCAAGTTTAAAACAAAACAACCGGAGTCTCAGGCCACACTTGTGAAAAAATGCTATGTGAACTGTGATGAAGCAGGAGCTTATGAGTTTGTTAGGGCGCCACTGACCCGGTACAATCTGAACGTCAGACTGTAAATAGCGACCGACCACCAAAGGGACTCTGAGGCCAAATTTAAAGGCATTTTCATTTGCTACCCAGAGGCCCACGCCAAAATCTGCACAACGTATTTCATATTCAAATATTTCATATTCAGAACCCAGAGGGCCAGAGCGCTTTCTAAGCTTGCCAAATCCCTCCTCCTGTGAAGCATTTGCAGTGCGAGTCTTGAAATTCAGGGAGAACGTGGTCCTTGTCCAGTCCGACCATCATACAAGAGAAAGAAATGAACTCTTGCTAACAAGTGTTTTGCTTTAGACCCTGAATTTTCACTAAAAAGAACCTGTCATCTGTTTTGAATATTTTAGGGACTAAGCCTCTATTTGCGCCATGCTTTGATCTCCTTGGAAAATAGGAAGACAGTGATACAGTCCAGCTACACCTCAATCAAGTGTGCTCATTTAATTTATCCCAGAAATGCTGACTGCCAGATCCAGCTGGAAACTTTAGCCTCGTCATCCCAGGATCAGGGAGGAGGCGGCAGACACATCAAGGGAAACAGCTCTTTTGTTTGGGTTGATAATGCGGCGTTGTGTCCAAGAAAATACGCCTTTAACCCAGAGTGGACAGTCAGCCTACAGACAGAAAGAATGCATCGACAATAACAATTTGGTGGGAAATGAAGGGCTAGTTGATGAAAAGGATGCTGTAGAATAAGAATAAAAGAACAAGATTTTTGTTTAATACTTCTAAAAAGGAATGCAAGTCAAATCACATCTTCTCAAATGTAACTCTATAAAATAAAAACACTCATGTAATGGAGTCCAACCCTGGTATTAAAAAAGGGTCCCTACAAAGGATAACCATGGGGAATAGGGAATAACATAGTACACAGTGATTAGACATTGATGGAAATGAACATGAGCCTGGGAATCTGATAACACATGATGTCAGATTATAGGATAATCTGTTAGAGCACAGGGGGATAAAAAAGATTAAAAATGTCTACTACTAGTGCACAAAACTATAATGAAACACACAACCTTTCTGAATGGGTAAAAGCTCACCTACAGTTTTTGCTCAATAAATATTTCCTGAGCTCTGTGGTCTTCCCCCATTTTTAGATGACTGAAATGAAAAGACATAGAATTTTACCTTGTATACACCAAAAGAGTATTTTTATTGTCTAAATCACAAATCCCACCACCAAGAGGAGAAAGTCAATGCTTCCTCATTTAGCTACAGCTCATAATTATTAATAAGAACTTATGGATCTCAAAGCACATTCCAGAGATACATAAACCACTTGGCTATTTTCATTCTAAAGCATAAATCAGTGAGTCACAAAGTAATGCCACCTTAAATCATTTCACAGAAATGATAAAAATGTAGACTGTGTTGTGGGACACTCTGAGTATCATCTTAAAAATACATTAAGAAAGAGATTCTCTGTCCCAAAGTACTTATACCATACCCAGACTCACGAACCCTCTGCCTCCATCAAGTTTCATATTATCACCCCCGTCGGGAATTACTCAGAACCTTGACACGGGTGTGGTAGCTTCTGCTTCTTTCTATTGCCTGGAAATCATCTTTCAGTCAGAAACACATAGGAAAAGGTCCGTCTGTCACCACGAGGTGACTCTTATAGGTGATCAGGTCCGATTGACGTTGGTGGCTAGGTCATTGTGCCTCCTGGTCCCTGAGGGTGTTATGGACATTGCTGCTCTCGAAGTCTATGTCAATACACGGAGATTCAGACATAAACCTTTGGGCATTAAAGAAAGATTACCATCTCAGGAGAAATGAAGAGTTGGGACAACTGACCTTATCAACACATAAATAAATATTTACCACCTTCACTGTCATTTATTGAGCACTTCCTGTGTACCAGGCTAAGGACACCGAATACATTACTGATTCAATCCTCACAATACCTTTATGGTATAAATTTTATTAGTGCCATGTAACATTTGAGAAACCTAATGCTTTAAGAAGCTGTTAAATGATTTGTGGCAAGTTACATAGTTACCTTCTATAGAGTGGGATTCAAATTATGTCTAAGGGGAATGCTCCTTATCATCAAGTTAAAAGGCCATTACTCCCCCCACCCCACCAGAATGTAACCTACAGAGGATCACACGGAAACATATTTATTAGCTGCATAGATAGGATGTAACATTAAATTTTAAGACAGAATAAAAAGGAATGTGGCAGAAACCTGAAGGCAAACTACTCTGCATGTACCACAATGTAACAACACCATGGCTTCTAATAAAAACAGTAAACAGTAAACAGTAAACAGCTTGACGCTGACACACTAAGGATCAACACACTGCACCCCGGTGGTGGGATTATGGACAATTCCTTTTTCTTCTCCATTTTGCAACTTAGGTAGTTAGTCTCAATTCAACTTCCTTAAGCAATAGCTCTAATACACACACACACACATATATATAACATCAATATATCAATACTATATATATCAAAGCACCCAGGTGCCATATAAGGTGGCTATATAATAATGCCAGCAGTCTAATTAAATGATGACTGGCAGAGAGGAGAGATGGTAAATCATGGAGAGGAGGTGGGGTAGAGGAGTTTTCTTAGCCATTCTACCACAGGGGCTACTGTTCTAGTCAGTAGAGTTTTCTTCTTTAAGTGGTGACTTTTTTTCTCAATGATTTTTAATTGGGGACTCTTAAAGCTCTTATAACATTCGCTATATCATTTATATCAAGCAAATTTGTACACATGATGCCATATTCATTTCCAAATATTTCCTACTTGAGCCCTTGTTATAAGCAACTTTTTCCCCCTCCTTTTTTTTTTTAAATAAATCATTTAATTGGGGGCTCATACAACTCCCATCACGATCCATACATACATCAATTGTACGTAGGCCACATGTGCACACTTGTTGCCATCATCACTCTCAAAACATCTTCCCTCCACTTAGGACCCCGGTACCAGCACCTCATGTTTCCCCTCTCCACCCTCCTTCCCCATGAACCCTTAGTAATTTATGAATTGTTATTACTTTTTCATATTATACACTGCCCAATGTGTCCCTTCACTCACTCCCTTGGTGCTCATACCCCAGAAAGGAGGTTATATTTAGATCGCTGAAAGGGGTTCCCCCTTTCTAGTCCACTCTCCCTCCAACCCTCCCAGTATCACCACTCCCACCACTGGTCCTGAGGGATCATCAATCCTAAATTCTCCATGTTTCCAACTCCAGTGAGGAGTTTTCTTATCTGCTTTTCTAAACCCCAAACTCCACCAGCTGCCATTACATTGATTCTGCCTGATAGGCAGAGCAGAACTGCCCACAGGCTTTTTTCAAGGCTGTGAATCTTTATGGGAGGAGATTGCCACATCGTTCTCAAGCAGAGCATGTGGTGGGGTCAGCCAAGTGCTTTGAGGGGAATTGGACTGGACATGCACTATCTTGATGGCCATTCGGGCTCTGGACCTTAAGAACAAGAGCGAGTGAATGGGAATATGAGCTACTTCTAGGCTGGTGACACCCCAAGAGCTGTAAAACAGATACTCTAGGCAAATATTTTTACATGTTTTATTTTCAACTAGGTTTTAAAAATTTTAACTTTGCTATTATTACTAGCATGAGGTGGTATCTCACTATTGTTTTGATTTTCATTTCTCAAATGATTAATTATCATGAGTACTTCTTCATATGTTTATTAGCAATTCTTCAAGGAACTGTCCGTGTCATATGCTCATTTTAAAACTCAATTGTCTTTTTCTTGTTAAGGTGATTAAGTTTTCTATAAACTTTTGAGATTTGATGTCCTTATTTGATGACATCATTTTAAAAAATGTTCTTAACAGAAGGATCCCGGGGAGGAGACAAGTCAGTCAGGGTGCAGTGTAGCAATGATGAAATACACAACTTTCCTCTAGTTCTTTTTCTGGGGGGAGGGGGCATCACTCCTCTAGTTCTTAAATGCTCCCCTCACCCCACCCCACTATCATGATCCTAGTTCTACCTTACAAGTGTAGCTATACCAGAGGATGTACACTGATACAGTGAGAATCAGAAACAGAGAGAATCCAGAACAAGCGGTGAGTAAGAGTGATACTGAGAGGGTGGAGGAGAAAGGGGAAACCGATTATAAGGGTCTACATATAACCACCTCCCTGGGTGAAGGGTGACATCAGACTGTGTAAGATAAAACAAAATATTAATAATTTATAAATTATCAAGGGCTCAAGGGGCAAGAAGGGAGGGGGAAAATGAGGAGCTGATACCAAAGGCTCAAGTAGAAAGCAACTGTTTTGAGAATGATGAGGGAAACAAATGTACAAATGTGCTTGACATATAATGGATGGATGTATGGATTGTGATAAGAGTTGTATGAGCCCCCAGTAAAATGATTAAAAAAATACAATAGTTCAGTGGCAGCTCTCAGGAGCAGCACTGGGTAGCTCCCACGACGACCAGAGGGCAGTGATGCCCCCCAAAAAACAAAAACAAAATAAATACAATGGGCAAATAACATACAAACGATAATTGGTATAGCTCTATTTATATGATAAAAATCACTTTACTAGAAAATATATAATTAACAATAAAATCATTTTAGACTATTAAAAATATTCTTCAGTCAGTGGGTTCTAACTCTCTTGATTAATAAAGTGTTTTGTTTTTAGTAGGTCCCAGTCATCTAGTTTGTCTTGAGTACTGCTGTATTTGATGTAATGAAGTTTGTCCCTATATTTCCACTGTTTGTCTTTATAATTCTAGAGTTTTCAATAAGGTCCTGAATCCATTTTAAGTTCATCTTTGAATATGTAGTGAGATATGGGTTCTGTTTCACTCCTGTACAAATGGAAATCCAACTTCCCAGCATTCCTCTTTAGAAAGACCATCTCTTCCCCATTCCCCACCTCCACTCCCGTGGAGTTGGATGTCCTATGAGTCAGTAATGGCTTGATGGCAGTTGAGTTTGGTTTTTTGGGTATATGTAGGTTGGAAAATAACACGTGTCACTTGCACGGTGGGCCCTGGTGGCATAGCAGTCTCACACTGGACTGAGATCTGCAAGGTCCACAGTTAGAAACCACCAGATGCTCCTCGGCGGAAAGACGCACTTTTTACCCCGGAAAACAATGACGGTCTTGGAAACCGCTGTTCTCCCCTGTCCGGAAGGGTTGCTAAGAGTTGGTGCCGACTTGATGGCACTGAGTTTCGAGTATTTACACAGCAAGTTGTAAATTTAAAAATGACTCTCACGCTCACTTTGTCAGTGCCTTAATACGAGTAGGACATATTTACATGTGCCCTAAATACATCTGGGTATCGAGTGAAAAATAAACAAAAAAACCAAGTGCACTGCCATCAAGTCAATGTGGACTCACGGTGACCCCTGTGGGTTTCTGAGACTGTTAACCGTCTTTCACCCTCAGAGATGCTAGTGGTTTTGAATTGCTGACCTGAGGATCACAGCCCAAAGCATAACCATTAGAACAGCAGAGCTCCGGTAGAGGAGAACATAAGGGTCAGAAGGAGTTGTGGGTTGAACTGCTGAGCAGAGGTTAGCAGTGGGAACCAACGAGCTGCTCCTTGGGAGAAAAACGAGACTGTCTGCTCCCACAAAGACTCCTAACCTTGGGTACATAGGGGTCAGAATGGACTCAGTGGCAGTGGGTTTGGTTTTGTTTTTTAAGTGAAAACTTCCCAGCCAAATACCCTAATGTGGCAGTCACGTGCTTATGCTAATCTCATGATTGAGATGTAGGGGTGGAGTCTAGCCTGTTAATCTGGAGAGAGCCATTGAGTAGCCAATGAGGCCTCTGTGTGGGCATGGTTTTCTCCTGAGACTTCTGGGAAATCTCACGATATTTCCCTCGTGAAGATGAGAAGCTATCTTCCCCAGTTGTTGGGAGTTAGTCTCAGAGACGATGAATCACACACAAGACAAGATGGCAGCGTCCGAGGAGCTGAAGGAGCCGGAAGAGAAGCCACATGGCTTTGCCCTGATGGAACCAGACCTCTGAAGCTGGAGAAGCCATGTGGAGACCCCTGCCAGTGATGAGTTGCTTCTACCACCAATGGATGCGGTTGATGGACCCTGAGTCCTGGAAGCAAGGAGCCATGAGGGGACCCCTGCCTGCGCCAGGACTCTGCACCCACTGGCCCATGACTTTGTGAGTCGGAAGGTGTTATAGACTGGTATCGGGCATATGGGCTAATATTGATAATATTGAACTTATGACTTTGTATTGGACTGGATTGGGATGCTTTCTTAATGTCCTATTCCTCTTATACATAAACCATACCCTTATATCCATATGCGTGCCTATGGATTTGTTTCTCTAGTTTACCTGGACCAACACACCTATGCAATGAATCATTCAGTTTGTGTGCTCAGGACTGTTAGTCTCTGGCAACACCAAGATTAACTGGCATAAAACAGTAAGAAAGTGTTCTACATCCTACTTTGGTAAGTAGTAACTGGGGTCTTAAACTTGTAAGCAGCACCTACTGATCTCTCCCCATCTGGCACAAAGAAGAGTCAAGGAAATCAAAGATATATGAAACTATTAGTCCAAGGGAGTAAAGGCCCATGTGAACCCTAGCTAACATCCATGACCCAGAGACCGGAAGAATTAGATGGTACCCAGCAACCACTGTCAACCTGTCTGAAAGAGGAGGTCCCATAAAGAGTAGGAGAAAAACATGGGGCAGAATTAAAGCTCATAAAAAAGTTCAGGGCTTATTGATTTGATAGAGACTGGTGAAACCCCTAAAATGATGACTCTTAGGTAATCTTCAGACCTAAAAGTGAAGCCTTGTAGTGCAACCTTCAGCTAAGTGTAGACAGGATGATGAGGTAAGTAATGATGTGTTGGATGTACTCACTCCTTAAAATAGTTAAGCATAGGAGATCCAAAGGGCAACATTTGTCCAGGGATAAAGCTCAGAAGGAAGGAAAGGTTATAGAAGAAGGACAAAAGGAAAGGGTAACCACAGGAGGAAAGAAGAGGCATGCTGCTGAAATCAATATTATGAGACAAAATGCATTTCCACTGTTGAATGAAAAATCAGTTTGCTCAATAAACTTTCACCCAAAACACAATACAATGTTAAAAGCAAACAGAACCCAAACAGTTCTAATCAAACCTACTTTGGAGACAAATTGACTGAGGAGCTAAGATGTTTTTTAGTTTACTTGAAGTTTCTGACCCACAGTCAATGCTTTTTCTAGTATACCATGTCTACATTTTTCTTGGGCAATTTTTGTTAAGCAAAAGGAAACCGGACATAACTGACCTCGGAGGGACTTAAAAGCTGAATGCGTTAGAGCCAGAAAAAAAATGAGTTGATTCTAAGAGGAAATCTCAGAGGAAAGCCACTTTGGCTGTACCAAAGTTGAAAGGCTGCGCTAAAGGATCTCTGTCCAAGACATGCAAACAAATCTAAATTGCTCACGGTCGTTCTGGAAAGTAAAAAGCACATGAAGGAGGAAAGAGGCCTTTGTGCCCAGAGGGCTGACGATTTTTGAAGTCTCTTCCTTTTCTCCTACACTCACCGCTTGTCGTTAGGATAGGCGGGATAAACAGAGATGGATGGTAACTCTTCCCGCTTATAGGGTCAGATCTGGCCTGCTTGTGAGATTGTGGTGCAGAAAGTTTGCTTCTTTGCTACTGTTTTCCACAGGCTGCAGTTACAGATATTGGAAAGACAGGAAAGCAGAAAGTGGAAGAGGTTGCCATATGACTGTCCTCACAGAAGATACCCTAATGATGCCAAAAGGGACTCTCTCCCAGCTATACAACTCAATCTAGCACAAGCACAATTGAGTGCTGCTGAAATCAACGTTATGAGACACAATGCGCATCCACTGTTGAATGGAAAATCAATTTACCAAAATGATACATCTACCACCTATCTTGTGGAACAGTTAAGGTTCTTTATACATTAGAACTATGGTTGATAGGTACTTTTGAGTTGTTTCCTGTACCCAGTAGTTCTCAACCTGGGGGGTCGAAAGACCCTTTCACAGGGCGGCCTGATTTATAACAGCAGCAAAACTACAGTTATGAAGTAGCAACACAAATAATTTTATGGTTGGGGGTCACCACAACATGAAGAACTGTATTAAAGGGTCGCTCATTAGAAAGGCTGAGAACCACTGCACTGACAAAAGAACAAAACACATCCTCCTAATAATGCTCTTAGGTTTGAAACTATTGGTGCAGCCACTGTGCCAATCCACTTTGTCACCAGCCTTCCTTTCCACTGCCCCTCTCTTTTACCAAGCGTGACTACCTTTCCCAGGGATGGGTCTCTTCTGATAAATTGCCCAAAGTACATTAGAGAACAGAGATCAAAACCTAATAAGTGCTATCAGCATGAAATAGAAATAAACACCAATGAACAGAAAGGACAAATATTTCTTAAACGATTGAAAACAAAAGCCCTTTGAGGTCCCAAGTCACCCTGGCACCCTCCCTGTCTCCGAGTTAGTGAGCTGCTGTTGGCCTGTGGAGTACGTATTTATCATCAGCTCTTCTCAAGATACACTACTTCAGGAAATGGCTGGGGACAGAAAAATCACAGATGATTCCTTAAATGTTTATTTCTCTTTAGAATTCTACAACCAATTGTGGTTTGTTCACTTCTGGGATAAAGAAATGGGAGAGAAGGGAAGATGACAGTGACCAAGGTGTCTTCCGTTTTGCCGTTTAACACGCTAGGCAGACAGATGCTCTCTAACAGCCCTGACCATCTTTCGAGTAAGGAGCAACCCACCCTTTCCAAGCTCTTGCAAGGGGATGATTTTGTTTTAAACAAATGTAAAAGAATGTGACAGAATTGTACTTTATGCTGCAAAGGATGTTAGAGAATGAGCTATGGTAAATATAAAAGGGGTAGTAGAACATACAAGGTGGTTAAAAGTCTTACGTTTTTAGAGCTGTCCTTCAACCCACTCTCTTTCGTTAGCATCCCACTGAACCAATCTTAAATGGTATGTACACTGATTTTTTTCCCCTCTAAGACCTAACCCGGGGGACCTATCAAATGGCACTGTCACTGGGATGCAATTTTTCCTCCTTCCTTTCAATAACAGAGGGCAGGGGTCTTGAAGGCTTAAAGGTAAACAAGCAGCTATCTAGCTGAGAAGCACCCAAGTCCACAAGGAAGAAGCACACCAACCTGTGTGCTCATAAGGTGTTGATAGGTATCAGGCATTAATGGCCCAGAACAAAAAACCTTATCAATGTGAATGAGGGGGCAGTGTGGAATGGAGACTAAAAGTCCATCGGCAGCAACTGGACATCCCTTACAGAAGGGTCACAAGGAAGAGATGAGCCAGTCAGGGTGCAGTGTAGCACCGAAGAAACATACACCTTTCCTCTAGTTCAATGGTTCTCAATCTGAGGGCCGTCTGACCCCTTTGGGGGTTGAATGACTTTCACAGGAATCACCTAAGACCATCCAAAAACATGTATTTTCCATGGTCTTATGAACCGAGATGCTGCTCCTCCATCTCGTCTCCAGGCGGGTCCACCCACATTCAGATATACCCATGAGTGAGTACCCAGCATGAAGACTGTTACCTATGCTACACCACGTTTTAAGACAAAATTTCATTTATTTGTAATTAGAAATAAGTAGTTCACAATATATAATTACATACTGTTTTTGTGATTAACCACTATGCTTTAATTATATCCAATTTGTTAACAATGAAAATACATCCTGCCTATCAGATATTTACATTATGATTCATAACAGTAGAAAATTACAGTTATGAAGTAGGAACAAAAATAATTTTATGGTTGAGGGTCATAACATGAGGAACTAAATTAAAGGGTTACAGCATTAGGAAGATTGAGAACCACAGCTCTAATTCTTTAATTCTTCCTTTCTTCCACTATCATGACTCCAATTCTACCTTAAAAATCTCACTAGACCAGAGCATGTACACAGGTAGACATAAGAGCTGGAAACACAGGGAATCCAGGACGGAAAAACCCTTCAAGACCAACAATGAGATTCGTGATAGGAGAGTAAGGGTAAGGTGGGGGGAGAAAGGGGGAAATAATCGCAATGATCTACATATAACCTCTTTCCCCCTCCCCAACAACAGAGAAGTGAGTGAAGGGAGACTTTGGACAGTGTAACAGATGAAGAAAAAAATTACAAATTATCAGGCTGAGCCCTGGTGGCGTAAGTGGTTGAGTGCGGGACTGCGGCCCGCGGGCTTGGCGGTTCAAATACAGCGGTGGCTCTCAGGATCAGCACGGCCACCAGAGGCAGTGATGCCCACAAAAAATTTTTTTAAAAAATTACAAATTATCAAGGGTTCAGGTGGGAGGGAGGGGGAAAATGAGGAACTGATACCAAGGGCTTAAGGAGAAAGAAAATGTTTTGAGAATGATGATGGCAACACATGTCCAAATGTGCTTGACACAATGGATGTATGTATGGATTGTGTTAAGAGTTGTATGAGCCCCCAATAAAGTGATTTACAAAAATGGTCTGAAAATGATGATAGCAACAAATGTACAAATGTGCTTGACACAATGGATGTACCATATATACTCATGTATAAGCTGAGCTTTTCAGCACATTTTTAATACAGTTTTTGTGGTAAAATTAGATGCCTTGGCTGATATTCAGGTCAGTTTATACTGGAGTATATATGGTATAAATGGATTGTGATAAGAGTTGTATGAATCCCCAATAAAATGATTTTTAAAAGAACAAAAACTAATGGAAACAACAAATTTCAATCTAGGAATTTATAGTCAATCTTTTTTCATGACAGTGAAAGAACATACATAAAGGCCAAGCATGAGAAAGCTATATCTAAAAAGACCATGACTTATACTAGATTATGAATATCTAGCATAAGAGATTAACACAAAAATGTATTCAAGAGGTATAATTTTGAAGGAAACCTGTATTTGTTTCAGAAAAACAAATCATTCTTAGAAGAGATAAATAGTCAGGCTGGTGAGACCTTGACTACTTTTGAAAACTTCATCAGGCCAGATCAATTACTAGAAAAAGACATATGTCTGGTAAAGTGATGTTCGAGGAGGATGAAGGAAACTCAATGAGACAGGTGGGCACACAGGGTCCAAGCTGGCGGAGTGGGGGCTGGCGGATTGGCAAACAGACATAGGAGCAGAAGATGGAGTTCAATACTACGGAGAGTAGAAACATAACACATAAACCCACAGAAGAGGGGCTACCCCTAAAAAACCCAATGTGATG
The DNA here is from genome assembly GCA_004026705.1 of Nesogale talazaci. Lineage (NCBI taxonomy): Eukaryota > Metazoa > Chordata > Mammalia > Afrosoricida > Tenrecidae > Nesogale > Nesogale talazaci. Next base: position 11,749 of record PVJH01020854.1, read on the forward strand.
GGAGTTTGTAGTTTGTCATTTGGAGTTTGTTCCATCAGGTCAAACTGTTAATCAAGCTTGCTATTTAGAGGCTCTGAAAAGATTGCTTAACAGTGTGAGACAAAAAAGGCCTGAATTGTGGCAGAGGGGGTACTAGTTTTGCCACCACAACAATGTACCTGCTCATGCAGCTCATGTGCCAGTTTTGGGCAAACAAACAAACAAACCCCACATGCCCCTCTTGCCCTATGTGCCTTAGTCACCTGAGCGAATACTATACAACTTCTTTTTGTTTCCATGAATGATGAGGGACATGAAAGAATAGCGATTTAGTGATGTGGAAGAGATGAAAGAAAAAGGGAGGTGCTGTCAGTTAACCAAACAGATGAGTTTGAAAAACTCCATGAATGGAGTTTGAAAATTCCATGAATGGAATTGCAAATTTGACAAATGCATTAAGTGTGTTGGGGAGTACTCTGAAGTTGATAAAGATGTTTTATAAAAAATTTTAAGCTGAGCCCCGGTGGTGTAGTGGTTGTGTGTGGGACTGTGGTCCACTGGGTTGAAGGTACAAATCCAGTCGCAACGCTGGGCCTCCTACTCCCACCACCAGAGGGCAGTGATGCCAAAAAACAAACAAAACAAAACAAAACAAAAAATTTTAAATATGTATTTAAAGCTTTGAGAAAAAATTCCTCTCAGGGGGTACCCCCTTGTATATGTTGCTACCATGGGAACCCTTTCTACTTGTTTTGCAAGATTTACAGAAAAGCTTATTGAATCTTCATTTTTAAAAAAATTATTTAAATATTTTTGATGGAAATATATATAGAAAAACCCATTTCCATTCTCATTTCTGGATATAATCATGATCAGTGACATTGCTTATCTTCCTTATTTTTCTTTTCATTGCATTTTTTTCTTTTTCCTGATTTGTTAATTGGCTATTCTCGTTGTCCTTTTTCTCACAATGCTGACTGGGTTATAAGCATAATCCAACCACGCTCCCTGCCATCGAGTTCATCAGGATTCTCAGAGGAGACCCTAGAGGACAAGCGAGGACTGCGCCTGCGGATTTTGGAGTGTAACTCTTCTTGGGAGTAGCAAGCCTCATCTTCCTCCTCTGTAGCGGCCCGTGATTTCCAACTGTTGCCCTTGTGGTTAGCAGGCTGACTTGTAACTCACTACACCACCACAGGCAGACCTGCAACCTGAAGGGGTTTCAAACAACCAACTTAAGGGATTTCTGAATTATACTCTTATTTTATTGAGGATAAATTTATAGGGGTCAAATCTAAGACTGAATGATGATGACTCTCTTTTACATTTTCAAGATTTCTCAAGTTCTCTTTTCTTTTGAACAACTTCTCTTATCTTCTCCTTTCTAAACTTTGGGTTGTTTTTTTTTTTAATACTGGCTGGTAATGGTGACATTAAAGATAAGCTAAGGCAATGCTGTTGGTGTCAATTGTAAACATTAACTGACTGGTTCTTCTTTGGCTTTCATGGACTCACAAATGCATTCAGTCAGTTAATATATATTTCCCGAGGCCCTACTATTCTAAGTGATGGGGCTCTAACAGGGCACATATTAGCCTCTGTCCTTACAGACCCACCTTCTACCCAAGAGATGAAAAAGAGAGCGCAAAGAAGAGAGAGGCAATGCAGAATGACAGGGAGAGTGCGCTTAGATGGGCCGGTCTAGGAGTCAGTGATACCGCATACCCTCCAGACTTGCTGACAATTCACCCAATGCAATTGAAATGTGTTGCCACACAGGAATTTACTCAATGGACTTACTAAACGGCTGGGTTTATAACCACTGTTAAACATCTTCACTATTGAATTCAGAAAAGGAGTGTCTGAAAAGAGCAGAAGGAAAAATAGGGAGGAAACTAGCTGATTTACACTTCTCAGGGACTTTCCTTCAGGCTGAGGACACAGAGGAAGGACTGTTGTTTTTTGATAAGTGGCAGTAACCCTTAGCCTCAGACATTCTGTGTGTCTCAGGAGGCCAGTCTAAGTTTCTTTGTAAAATTCCAGATGCTTTCCCAAGGGAAAAATTCTTCAACATATAGGAGATTAAACTTTTGGCCAAGAAAGGGGGGATATAATCATTAGTATGTTGTAGCTATCCCTCCCACTGTCAGCTACTAGTCCCTCTTTCCAGGCCTCAGAAATGCGTGGGGATCTTAAGACACAACTTCCAATTGTGCACCTGCACTCCTACCTATAAAATGAGGGCACTGGGTCAGATGATGACGCTGACCGTAAGTTAACTAACATTTATTGAAACCTGGGTGTACATAGATGTAAGTGGACAAGAGCAACCTGAAAGACATTAACAGCATACATTCAAAGAGTCCTGGCCATGGAGAAGGAGCATTTTACATATAACTTCTCTAATCATTCCAGCAGCCTGTGAAGTAGGTAATATTAATAAGCTCATTTTAGAGGTAAATGTGACAGCTACATAATCTGTCAACTTGCGAAGGGGTGGAGTCTAGCCTGTCAAATCAGTCTGCAGCTTGACGACTTCATTTGGAGGTGCGGGGTAGATAGCTCATTGGTGGCCAGACACTCTATGTTACACCTTCCTGCTGACAAGTCACATGGAGCTATGCTAATGGCACCCAGCGCCTTGGAGCTAGCAGAGCCACGTGGAGACCCATGCCAGCACTGAGATGCTTTCACTGCTGCAAGATCCACAAGACTTCCCAACCACTGACCTGGGATCTTCCTGCATTCGGCATCATTGCATATGTTACATGAGTCTGAAGAGGAACTTATAGAGTAGTATTGGACATATGGGAAAATATCGGACTTTATTGCTTGATCTGGGCTGGGTTGAGATGTTTTCTCAATATGCAATTGCTCTCTTATTTAAACCTCTTTTAAATATACATATGAGTGTCAATGAATTTGTTTCTCTAGTCCACCCAGACTAACACAGTAAAGAAACTGGCGTTTAGCTTCTATCCCTGGTTATGGAGTCAGTGGAGAAACTGGGTTCAGAGCTGCCAGGCAGTCTGCCTCCATTGTCTGTAACTGATATACTTAATATATCATAACTGATATACTTAGCCCAACAGGCGAGGAAGCTGAAGGACTGAGGAAACCAACGTCACAGGGATAAGTGGTGGGCCTAGGATTCGAACACAAGCATTTTAGCTCCAAAGCTGATATTCTGGCACTATACTCTCCCACTTTTGATGAAATGGCCTAGCTCCAAGAGCCCCCTCTGCTCTCTTCTATGATTCTTTTCCTAGTTGAGGACTGACTTTATCTAGGCACACCCATGCTTCCACTACGGTCTTGTACTGTTTCAGTTGCAGAGATTATTTACATTCTTTGATAGGAGTAATCTATCCACACATTTCAAAAGTCTAATATTTTGTTGGGAAAAGCCATCCTCTAGAGAATTAGCAAGGAAACAAGTAAAGGACATTGAATAGCAAATCTAGACCTCTCAAATTATAAGGGTCACTTCCACATTTCTTTAGATAAAATGCTCAAGACATTTGTAGCACAGTTTACAAACTTTGAGACACTGGGTCACTCCAGAGATGGCCATTTGTGATTGTACTATGTTAAACTCAAGGCAGTTAGTATTTAAGGCAATAGGCTCAACAGTGTAAAAATGGGGAAAAGCAAAATCAACAGTATTTCAGTAATTTGGTGAGTTATTATTACCATAGAAAACAGAGCCTTCAAGGAGAGGTCTCTAATGGGGTTTGTTAATTTTTCAGTCTGCTGCTGCTGTTACCGAGGAGCTGTTTTCCCAGAACCTCAATGTACTTCCTGTCATTCGCTAGAAAAAGGGTCTGCTATCAAAATACAACCCTGCTTGTAGATATGTAGGGGTCTTTCCTGCAGAAGCATGCCAAGATGCTCCTAGGCTCTGCCAAAAGAGACAAGGCAGAAACAAGTTCATTTCTAAGTAAGAGACTGTGAACGGTGCTCAACTACTGTAAAGCCCCACACCTCGTGCAGACAGACAGACAGTCTCTTAGCATGTAGATACAGAGAAAGAGTTCACTCACTTTCTTAGCTTTAGCATTCTCTGGCCTGTAGCGTTCAGACCCCAAAGGCTTTATGATTCCCACCACACGTGTCAACTTCGTTCAAATCCCCGGAAGGCTTCCCATCTTCGAGGTATGTGCCCCTTGCCACAACTTACCTCACCATCCTTCTTGGCTGTGTTCACTAGTGAGAGGGCCACCTGTGTCCTCATCACTCTAGGCAGTGGAACACCAGACTCAGACAGCTCAGGGCGAACTGGGCTCCACAAGAGTGAGCTCACAGAACAGCCAGTGAATCCAGAGAGTGCAAGACCACCAATACGTGTGAACTTATTAATCATAATGATTATTTTTTCTAAGAAAAGGATTTCCTTCGTCAAACCTCCAGGGCATCAAATTGAAGGTCGCTATTTCCACAGCTGGACTGTGTTTTCCAGCCAACTGGCCAGCAGAGGAGACGCTAGACAGTGTCCTGGCAACTGGTGCTCACAGCAGCCCTCCATGAAGGAGAGGGGAGAGCGCTGCACACTGGCTGACCAGTCTTCCCAGACTTTTTGTGCTCCTCCTCATTTTTAGAGATGGAGTCAAAGGAAGATCAAAGCTCTAGAAGAGCACCCAATGAATCACTGACTGGGAACTCAGAGCCTTCTTCCATAGATCAAAACAAAAGGAAATTTTAGTGCACAGTTCAGATTTTTTTCAAAATGACAGTATTTAAAATGAACTTTCATAAAAAGTATATCCGAAATCAAAGTTAATGGTAAAGTATGCGATCAATTTTTATACTTTCAGTTCATTGTGACTATAATTCTTATCAGAACATTTTTTTAATCACCTAGATAGAATAACAATTTATTAATAAAATCACAACCAGAGAAATTGAGATACATGCCCCGGAAGTTCTCAAAAAAGAAAAAGAAAAAGAAAGAAATACACAACATGGAATTATAAAAGTGATTATTAACATATAACAATGAACAAAAAGACCCACAAAATCGAAACCCCACTATGTCCCAAGCACAGCAAGGCACACAAAAACCAGGTGAAAAAGGAAAAGAAAGCACACTGAGCGATTTCAGGGATTTCAGAGAAACACGATGTGATAGTGATGGTGTAAAACAATACGCAACAAACAAAGCAAAGCAACAACAACATTTCTAAAGTTAAGGAAAGCTGTTTCTCACCGTTCTGAACAAAATGGCTGAACTAAGAGCATCTGATTGGCTACGCCCATATACCCTCCTCCTCATCCTATTGCGAGGTGACAAAGGGGGCAATGCCCCAGAGCAGCATGGGAATGAAGAAGAGTTGGTTAGTATTGAAAACAGAGGCATAAGCATAATGTAGTAGAAGAAAATGAACTCTAATTTCTTGACTCTTTTTATGTTTAATTCTAATTCCCTAAGAAAATTAGTAATGAGTTTGCCATGAAATTTAAATTTCTACTCTGTACTTAGGCTACATTTCCAAGAGGCTGTTTCTAGCCCAAGGCTATATCTGGGTAAACTTATTAAGTCGAAAGCTTTTCTTTAGGTTTCCCCTTTTCTTCGAACATTATTCCATCTTCAATCCCTGGCATTCAGTCCCCCTTCTATCTATTATCAAAATCTGTTCAAGGGAAAGGCTTCAATGTGCATCGTATACTCCCTAGAATATAATTTTAATTCCCAGCATCAGGCAGAGACTGCAATGTGAGCTGCTGGCAGGGAAAGGTAGCAGACAGCTTTTTGTTTGGCCCATAATTAAAGACGGTACTGCTTTCCCTCTGAAGTACAAGGCTTGCTTCAACTGGTTTGGTAAGTGTCATCATAGTAGGGCTATCCCACCTAGAGCTTAGAAAACTTGCAATTTGGGTATCATTGCTGCTTTTCTCTGCAACATTCCTGCTGCTTCCCCTAAGACAATGCTGTGGATGTTGTGTAGTGAAGATGGCTAACAGGGGAGTTTTCCTGGACTTTTTAGTCATATGGATATAGTTACTTAACCATTATTTTTCCCCCTCAGCCATATATTTTAAGAGTGGGTGTGATGGAGATGTTGAAATCTGATTTTTGGCAATGGGATATGAGGTAATCCATTCACCATGCTTAACCATCCATCACTTTCCAGACCCTGCAAGAGCTCCCCCTTCGTTCAAATTGCTGGTGTTGGATAGGGCTCCCTTCAGATCCAGCCGTGTCTCTGCTGCACTGCGGAGGGCAGCAATTCGGCCAGAGAACGGCAGACACTGGAGGGAGCCACCAAGGAAGTGGATTTAAGAAACCACAATTAAATCATCCATCTTAAGAGGAAAGGAGCATAAAATGTTTCGGTTGCAATTAGACAGAAGTTACTATTAACAAACACGTTACTAATCATTGAGCTCATAGAGTCTATTTTTTCAAATAAGGTATGTTTTTTTTTTTTTGATAAGAAAATGGAAATGCTATAAACTAGTATACATCACTGAGGAGGTTAATATTTTTTCTGCAACTCAATTCAAGGACTCTCTCATTATCATCATCGATCTTTAGAATTTGTTCTTACAGTGCTCTGCAGTAGCACCTGTCCACAGAAAAACTAAATCTGAATATTTTTCCTTAAAAAAAGTAAAACTGAAGGTGTTTACAGAAACTGAATTAACTACTCATTTACATTTTTCTTAACTGCATTTTATACCGTGACTTGTACTCCTAGGATGTGCAACATGCTAGCATAAAATACATCAAAATAAAAGTGTATTTTAAAAAAGGAACACATTGCAGGGCAGTCTTACCTGGTCTGGGGAGGGTTTGTGATGGGTCGGACCGGAGTGGGAGGGTCTGAAGTGGTCGTCCTCGTAGTTGTCAGCCATCAGCTTCATTCGGTTTTGGGTCTAAGGAGAAATAAGTCTGAAGGTTAAATTTTGGAGACTTTCTACAAGACGTCAAAGTAACACGTGCTTTGTGGGGTTCGTTTTTTAAAAAAAGATAACACGAGTCCTGTTTGCATTAAAACAGGAAAAGTAAGATTTCCATGGGTGTTGAGGGGAAGTGTTTCAGTATCTACATTGACTCAGGAATGTTTTGGTGAAGGGAACAACTTAACCAAATGAAACGCTTTGTTTGTTTTTAAAAGAATGATCGGATTCTATGTTTACGACTCAGCAGTTTGATTTTTTCTAAGCTTATGATCTTTATTATGTTACTAAGAGTCTATTCACCCTTTTAAAATAACTGTACAGAACCCCAGTTTTGAGATGTTATAGAACATACAAGACCACCAGTATGGGGGAGGGGAGATACTATTGCTTATAAAGAAAAGGACTTTACATCTAGAATATATATGAGAATCAACTGGAAAACAGTGACAAGTTTCAACAAGGTTCAGTAAAGTGATCAGACAGAAGGCACATGTCAATTCAATAGCTTAAAAAAGATACTTGCAGAGCAGTTCAGGTTGTGAAAATATGCCAGAGACTGGGGAATCCTCCTCTTCAAGACCAGGGCCACATTTCTCTTTTCTTTAGCCCTTTACTCCGTATTTATCAAAACGGAAGACTGGGCTGGTGATCTGGTGAGACTGGGCAGCTGATGTCCTTAATAAACCGAGGAGCTGAGACCCAGGGCTCAAGTAGAAAGGAAATGCTTTGGACAGGATGATGCACCAGAGTGCTTGACACAATGGCTTGCTGCAAGAACTTTTAAGAGCGCCCCGCCCCCTCCAATGCTTCTAAAATAAATAAAAATATACACCCAACATTTTAGAGTGAGTATTCACTCTGTAGGGCATGAGGCTGAGAAGAAAGATATACAGTATACTGCATGAAATCCAAAGAGAACATGTTATAAAAATAATTAAAATATTCTGAGGACTCTCACAGTTTTTATAGTAATCCATATATCAATTGTTATCAAACACATTTTCTTTGGCTTTTTCCTTCTTACTTGTTCATATAATGATAGCTGAGGCTGGAAGAGGTCTAGGGTTAAATTGCCTAGGTATGAATGTTAGTCCTCCTGCTTATCAGCGGTCTTAACCTTGTGTAAGCTATTTAAATATTCAGAGCCTCTATTTCCTCATCTTTGAGATGGAAATGACAATATTTTCTCCCCAGATGATTGCTTTGAGGACTATCCAACTGAGTTTAAAAGGTGGCTGGCAAAAATAAATGCACAAAAAATTTAGCAACTGTCAATATGAACATTTTTATATGTTACTAAGTATTATTCTAAAACAGAATTTTAACTGGATGCACAGTAAACAGTTAAGTGGATGTTTAATTATAAAGTCCCATATTGTTGGGCATTTTAAAGTCTTTTCATTTTTTCCCCTGATATCTATGTCCAATTCTAAGCCAGTTCTTCCCTCCAGTAAATAATGATACCAAAGAAAACACTTAGCAATAAATTGTACGTGTTAACAAATTTCTCTTCTATAGGATGACCTACAGTGAACTCAAAGATATGGAGGGTAATTTTTCTTAGGTTATGTGGTGTTACATGACAAATGGGAAGTTTTGCAAAGTGGTTCTTGCAGAAGGGGACAGAGGAAAGGGCAGAGGGGAGTATCCAGAGCATGCGTACAACAACTGTCTGCACGTCAGTCATTGAGTTAAGAAACCATATTCTTTGGCAAGTTATTTTCTTGGAACACAAGACACGTAATTTTTAGTACCTGGCTTATGCTTTAAGTTTTAAAACTTAAATGAAATACTTGAAAAAACCCAGCCAACCAAGCAAAACACTCAACTCACTGCCAGCAAGTCAATTCCGACTCACAAGACAGGGCAGAACCTGCCACTGTTTTTTTTTTTTTTTGGGGGGGGGGGAGGCATCGTTGCCCCTGGTGGTGGGAGTAGGAGGCCCAGCCTTGCTGCTGGATTTGAACCTCCAACCCAGTGGACTGCAGTCCTGCGCACACCCACTACACCACCGGAGCTCAGCCCCAGAACCTGCCACTCTTTACAGGGGTAAAAAGCCCCATATTTCTTCCAAGGAGCGCCCAGTGGTTTTGAACTTCTGATCTTACCTTGTAGCCCAACTCATAATGACTATGTCACCAGGGCTCCTAAGTACTAATAAAGCACACACAAATCCATTTTCAAAGCAGAATATATTTCAAGTACTTCTTAGGAATGAGTACTAAGCCTTTCTCAAGGAACTGATGATTGTAGGCTGATAACGCCAAAGATTACTCATTTGATCCAGATAGGTGAATTAAGAAATAATTACAGGAACTTAATTTCCCTTTCTGAAAGCCATGCGGTCTCAAAGTTACATGTTCCCAGTGCAGTGTTGAGAAACATGCTGAAAAGTCCACTCTCTGCAGAGTCGAGCTGTTGAACTCTACATGAACAGAGCGCTGGCTGTGACACAGATCATATAAATGACTCTTGGCTCTTAAGGAGTTCTTGTCCTTCGTTCTTCTTGAGATAAGACCAAAAAGCCAAACGAGTCAGTCCATCACGTTTTACGTTCATGACTGAAAGATGGTTTCTATGGAATGCGCCTGTGCAGACAGTTGAATTCCTGTGTTCCCAAAGCCATAAAGACTCAGCCTGGCTGAAGAGGAGAGGGAAGGAAAGGAGGAGGACAGAACCGGGCAAATTAACCTCTTTAGCTATAAACTCATATCCATGAACATATGGAGACATAAGCCTCCTGGAGGAAAGGGAATTCGCTGCTTATTCTGTTACTCTTTTTCTCTTAAGACTAAACAGCTGATGCTGAAAACAAGGCGCCCAAAATCTGTATTTCTTAGAAAACAGCTCAGAGTAAGAATCAATCTGGGTGGGTTATGCACACATAGCACATGATGGTGGTAGAGCAATGTGTCGCAGAAAAGAAAAAGAACCTCCAGAAGATGACTGGCTGGGGCAGGTGGGGGCACCCTTGGTGTGGTTGTCCATGGGCTTGCTGCGAGGCACCTAACAGCCCAGCAAAGCATTAACATTTGAATTCCAGCCTTTTCTAACAGCTCACTAATCTTTGCTTTTAAGTTTCAGATAATGCTCCAAACTTTTATTTATTTATTTCATTTTATTTTTTGGCATCACTGCTCTCTGGTGGTGGGAGCAGGAGGCCCAGCCTTTGCTCCTGGGAGCTGGAACTGAACCTCCATCCCAGTGGGCCGCAGTCCCGCACACAACCACTATGCCACCAGGGCTCAGTCCGCTCCAAACTTTTCTAAATAATTTTTAGAATTAAAGATGATAGCTTCTGAGATGTTTAAGAAAACATCTTTTTTTTTGTTGTTTGTTTTTTGGGCATCGCTGCCCTCTGGTGATGGGAGTAGGAGGCCCAGCCTTTGCTCCTGTGGAGCAGCTGCTGGAATTGAACCTCCATCCCAGTGGGTCTCAGTCCCACGCACAACCACTACACCACCGGGGCTCAGCCGAGAAAACTTATCTTAACCTTAACCTTATTAATTTGGGTTATTGCCAGTTATCTATAAAAGTAAAGTTATTTTATTATATATTAATTAAATCTCGAATATCATAGTAAATTTTATTTAAACTTTGTTACATTGCTATTTGATATGCAAAATGGAAAAATCCATAAACTATTCTCATTGACAATTGATGTAATACTAAATCTAATTCCAAATCTTAAGTAACCAGAGGAGAACTGACCTATAGGGTTTAACTCGCTGTCTTGGGAGTTAACTCTGATTCATGATTCTGTAAGGCAGGGCAGAACTGCTTTGGTGAGTGTCCAAAATGGTAACTCTTCATGGGAATAGAGTCATAGCTTCATCTGGTGGAGTAGCTGGTGGTTTCAAACTGCTAACTTTGGGATTCACAGCCCAAGGAGTAACCTACTACGCCATCATGAGGTTTCCCTCCTAGGGTTTACATGGCATCATCTTTATTCCTGAGAACAGCTGATGGGTTCAACCAGAGTATCTTAGCTGAGCGCTTAACCGCTGTGCCACCAACAATCCTGGTCAAAAGCATAACAGCCCTTCTCAATTATAGCTAGGTGAATCAATGTTAATATAAAGTCGGAGTGGAAACCCAAAGCCCATCTGTAGACAAGTGGACATCCCCTCACAGAAGGGTCACAAGGAAAGTCAGTCAGGATGCTGCATAGCACCGACAAAACACACAACATTCCGCTAGTTCTTTAGAGCTCCGCTCTCCGCGCCAACCCCCCCCCCCCCCCCCAGCTCCAGATCTTACAATTCTGGCTAGACCGGAGCAGTACATTGGTATAAATGAGTAAATGAGAGTTCTTAACACAGAGACTCAAGGACAGATAAATCCCTCAAGAACAGTAATGGAAGTAGCAATACTAGGATGGGAAGAGGAAGGTGGGGGGAGAAGGGGAAACAGAAAAAAAACCCTACCTGCCTAGAGGCACGAACACCAGAAATGTGGGTGAAGGAGACAACAGAAGGTGTAAGATAAGAAAATAAGAACAATTTATAATTTATCAAGGGTTCACAAAGGTGGGAAGGTGGTGGTGGGGGGGGAGAGCTGATAGCAAGGGCTTGAGTAGAAAGAAAATGTTTTGAAAATGAATGATGCTGGCAACATATGTACAAAGCTTGATACAATTGATGCATGGAGGAGTTGGAAAACAAACCAAAACAAAAAAACAATTGATGCATGGACTGTTATAAGAGCTGTGAAAGCCTCCAATAAAATGACTTAAAAAAAAACCCAACAATTGTTTGTTTATGCTAATTTCATAAAAAATAAGTCACTAACTATCCTATTGTTCTCTATATTTATTTTAATCCTATACACTTGAGTGGAGATGATCTTTTCCCCTTGGTGGAACAGCTCTGAGAACAGCTCGCTGGCACCCTGCGGGGGAGGGAGGGCAATGTGGGCGAGCAGACGCCGGGGTGGGAGTGGGAGTGGGAGGCAGCTGGGCCCAGGGGTTCTGAGGGTCAGATGGCCTCGGTGGCCTGTTGCCTCTTTTTGACTGGCATACAAGATCTTTAATGGAAGTTTGTCTTACAGTGGTTTACTTTTGCTGTTTGAATGATTCAATTCGGTAGTTCCATTTTGGTCCTGATCAGTATTCTTAAGTAGAGATGAAATTTCAAAGTTGCCTCTTCTACAAACGCTTCCAAGAAATACGAACCCATGAGGAATCTTCAGGTGCTGCACCCAAGAAGCCAACAAATCTCCCCATCTCTTGTGGGTGGAATGGCCCCCCCAAATGTGTTGGTGTTCACATCCTTATAGCTATGTATACAGTCGGCCTTGGGAAATCTGGTTTAGACAAAGGAAGAAATGCAAACGAGCAGGGGACTGTCCCCAGAAGATCCCCGAGAGACTGAGGATCTCTGGGGCCTCGGGGCTGAGAGTAGAGTGGGAGCTGGGGTGCGAGAAAAGGGGCTCCCCAAAGCTAGTATCATGAGTTTGAATGCCGCCGCCGAGTCTCTGAAACGGCGAGAAAATCAACGTCTACTCTTTAAAGTCATCTACGTGTCCTATTTCAACTTCAGCAATAAGAAGTTAGATCATCCATGACACACTGTTTTTAAAACTTAATTGTTAGCTTTGGAATATTTTTGTCTGCTTGTATGGTATAAAAGTTAAGTAATTTGTGTCAGTAAAAGTAAGCATAGTCCAATCTTGTCGGTGCTACAGCAAGAAAGAGCCATGTGGTTGAAAGGTTAAGTGTTTGGCTGCTAAACGAATGGCCGGTGGTTCAACCCTGCCCGGCGGGTCTGTGGGAGGAGGACAAGGTGTCAACTTCCACACCGCAGACAGAGGACAGCGGACCCGCAATTCTACTCGGTCACGGGGTCTCCATGCGCTGAAAACGGACTCGACAGCACCCAAGAACACAGCCTTCCTTTTTACTGGTTCACTGTGCTTGAAGACTTAAATGTTAACATAGCCTCTCCATTTCATACATATTTATATTATTTCTAACATTTTTCTCTCACAAATAAGGCTATGAAATACACATTTTTTTTTCTCTCTCACAAACAATGCTATAATCTTCTACATATTTTGCCACCAATACAGTAAACTCTTCCAAAAGAATAAGGAAAGAATACCCCTCAACTCGGCCTAAGAAGTAAACATAAACCTGATACCCAAACCAGACAAAGATGCCATAAGAAAACTACTGGTCAATGTGTCTTGTGAATATCGGTATAAAAATTCTCCACACAATACTAGGCACTAGAACCCATCAGCATATTTAAGGAGCTATACACCACGACTAAGCAGAATTTATTTCAGGATGGCAGAGTCGTTCAATATTGAAAAAGCAATCAATGTAAAATATCACATGAATGATATTTGGAAAAAAGCACAGGATAATTTACAGCAAGGCAGAAAAACCGTTAAAATAAAAATCCTTGAGTTGTTCTCTATATTTATCCTTATCCTATACACTTGAGTGGAGATGAGTTAAGATAAAATAGTTCAGTTAAAAAAATAAAAAAAAAAACAGTTAAGTTAAAAATCTCACACACTTTCTTGCTAAAAACCTTTAAAAAAAATGAGATTGAGGAGAAATTCCTCACTTGAACTAAGAAAGGCCAACAGCCAACATTATACTCGATGGGAAAAGACCAAGAGCTTTGAACCTGAACTAAATCACAGGACATGGGTGCCCATTCTCACCACATATATCCAACGGCAGCTTAGAAGTCCTCGTCAGAGCAGCCAGACAAGAAAAGGGGATAAACCGTATCCTAACTGGAAAAGAAGTAGCAAAATTATCCATTTTTGGATATCTCATATATAGTAAATTAAACACACACACACAAGAAAATTTCTAGAGCTAAATAAGTTAGTAGGGTATAATGTCAATATCTATCAACAGCAGTAACAATAAATCAATATACCAGCAGTGAGAAACTTGAAAGGGAAATCAGAAAAACGATTCCATTTATAATAGCATCCATGAGAATAAAATACCTAGGAATTAATGAAATCAGGGGTGCCAGAGACTTATACAAGAAAAACTACAAAACATCGCTGAAAGAAGGCTCAAATTAAATGAAGAGACTCAATGTGTAGAGATTGGAGGCTTTTAAGACTGTAGCGACAGCCTGCTCCTTAATGTGATCTAGAGGTTCAATGCAATCCCAATACACATGTCAACAGCGTTCTTTACAGAAATAGGAAAATCAACCCTCAGTTTCCTATGGAACAGCAAGAGGTCCTGTGTAGCTACTAATGCTGAAAGGGGAGAAGAAAGTACCCACAGGTCCTCATTTAAAAACACACACACAGCCACAGTCCTCCAATCAGCGTCACCACAACAGACAGGGCAGGACAGTCCAGATATAAACCCACACATCTGTGATGAACTGCTTTTTGATAAGGGCTCTATGTCCATCTGATAAAATGAAACGAATCTCTTCAATAAATGGTGCCAGGAAAAATAAATTTTGACACACAGAAAACGGAAATAGGATCCATACCTCACCGCACACGCAAAAACAAATTCATTATAGGTTAAGGGCCTAACTGAGCAAAATAAAATCACAAAACTCCTAGAAGAAAAAGTAGGGGCAATGCTGTTAGGTTAACTTTCAATAATAAATTACCTAATACAATAACCAAAGTGTAAAACCGCAAAAGAAAAAATAAACGAATGAGACCTCATAGAAATTTAAACTTTCTTTCATCAAGACTTCACCAAAAAAGTGAAAAGACAAGCTACCTACTGGGAAAAGGTCCTTGAAAACCATATAAACACTAAGCTCACTGCCTTCAGTCGATTCTGACTTCTAAGGACCCTACAAGGCAGGGCAGGAATTCCCCTCTGGGTTCATGCAAGAGAGACTCTTCATGGAGCAGACAGCTTCATCTTTCCCCTGGGGCTAGCGGCTCACTGTGCAGTCTACTACGCCACCAGAGTTCCAACAACCAAAAGACAGATAAAAATTTTGACAACAAATAGATAAATAACTCAATCATAAAATGGGCAAAGAATAGATAGTTAACAAAAAAAAAAAAAATCCCAATAGCCACCAAACACACCTTCCTAGCGAAGGGACCGTTGGAGGACAACATGATGTTAGATACACAGGGGTGCTTCCCTTTCCCTCCCTTGGTCTTCTCACGATTCTGAGGTATAAACCTTCGAGGTTCTTAAGGGGCCCTGCTGGGAGAGTGGTGAAGTGCTGGGACTGCTCACCATAAAGCAGGAACTTTGAAACCACCAGCTGCACCGTGGGAGAAAGATGGAGCGTTCTCCTCCTGTAAAGACTTAAAGTCTTGCAAACTCATGGGGCACTTCTCCCCTGTTCTGTATGGTCATTATGGGTCACCATCAATTGGATGACAGTGAGCTTAGGTTTTTTACTCTTTGGAGAGTTTCTTTTCCATGAGCACAATCGTCATTGACCAAGTTGCTCCATCTGACAATATCAGCACCATTCTTGACATCTTGCTTTCAATTAATATCTGTATCTAATCAAGTGAAAAAGTCCTGGTAATAATGTTTCTAAAGCTTTCTCCTGTAATTAAATGTACTGTTTCATCTATTCTGTTGGAAGGGCTATGCTCCTATTACAAAAGTCTATTGCTGACACTATTCTCATTCAGGTAATTGCTCCACTGGCAGCATAGTCTTACATCCATAAAACAAACAAACAAACAAACAAACACCAAACACGCCACTATCCAGGTCCTTCTGATTCAGAGGAACCCTGTAGAACCCTACAGCACAGAGAACTTTCCTTTTGGGTTCTGAGACCTTAAATCGCTATAGGCCCACACAACCTCATTTTCCTCCTGTAGAATGACTGGTGAGTTTGAGACCTTATAGGTTAGAATCCACCAGGATTCCTTCAGGAGTACCCGACAAACCAGAGTTCATCTCTTTCTGGTCACATCCTACCATCACTCTCATTTTAGTGCGGTAAATGCTTTCTTAATCTATTTATATGATCATGGAATTTTTGTTCTCTGCTTTACTAACAGGCTGTATTACACATTGATTGCTTTTCTTATTTTGAATTAACCTTGAATTCCTGGAATAAATTCCACTTGATTATGGCACATTATCTTTCTTTTGTGTGCTGTTGAACCAGGTTTGCTCCTACAGTCAGTGTTCATTATTTATGGTCGTCAAGTTCTAGAAAGTTGCTAGCCATTGCTCCCAGAAGCAGTGTTCTCTCTCTGGAGAGATTCCCACAAGCCTCTGGTCATAACATTTCATCAAACCAACAATACAACCCTGTTTATGTGTTTCTGCTTAATGACACCTTATTTAATATATAGTGATTGGCTAGCATTGAATTTAAGATCTGTAGCATTATAAAATCTGAATGAAGCCAATTGAGCATAATTATCTCTACAAGGCACACCTCAGTATTCTTACATCTAGGAACACTACACATAATACACAATAATACTATGCTTAAGGACAATTTTAAATTACTAACAAAAGTATAATAAATGCAAAAAAAAAAAAAAGTGGCCCTAATCAGACTGTGAGCTTTGATGGTGAAAGCTGAAACAAGAAGGCAGAGGGTCCCTTTGCTGGACTTCATCTGGAAGTCTATGTGTTAGGCGGCTCACCAGTTCACTGCCCTGGGCCAGTGGGTGACTGACTGAACAAGTGCTGTTGAGTCCTGATTTGGGGGTTGTAAGTGCACTGCCACTGAATTGATGAATTCATAACTAAGGAACATAGAGAGAGAAAACGTGGAATTTTGTCCTCTGCTTTAGTAAAAGGCTGTATTACACATTTATTGCTTTGTGGAGGATTTTTGCATCCACTGATAAAGGACGCTTGCTTGTATTGTAGCCTTCTTTTCTTGTGATGTGTTTGTTACTGGCCTTGACTCTTGTAGGCTCTGAAGGAGTAGCTAAGTAGGGTTCATTTGCATACCAATACTTCAGGTAAGAACTTCCTACACCCAAAGTTGGTATAGGTTCGGACTCAAAAGCTGTCAAAGTTACAGACTTGAGAATGTTGGTATCTTGGAGAGCACTCTGCCCTTCCAGAATGGTGGCAGAGAAGTTTCTTTGACATGTACCAGTGCTAGATAGAGGTTGACTGAATTAGTCCTGCTTTCCCTCAGATTGCAGCCCTTGGTCCAATTTTTAGCGAGGTGTCCTCTGTTTCAATACTCCACACTTCCTTCCCCTGTGTAGTCCCTTAAAACCCCGGCTCCTCCTTAGAAGATTCCGGAGACTTCCCCCAGGCTGCTGCTGCTCACACCCCCATCTCTGTCTTTCAACCCCCTCTTTGCTTCTGACACCTGAATATTTTCTTTTCTCTTCTATGAGTTCAACCATGCATCACAAATGTGGAGAGGTGGTTGAAGCATCTCACCCACATCTCAAAGGCATTTCCATGCTAGCTGGAATCTCTGTCAAAAATCGAATAATTTGTTTACATATCTTTTCTTTCAACAGATTTTGAGTTTATGCAGACTATGACAGAGTTTCATTCATCTTTTATCTCTTCAGTTTATAGTAAAATTAACAGTGTATATAAGAGCATCAATGTGTGTTCCTGGAGTTAAAGAAATCCACTTCTATGGCCCAAACAAAGGGATATTAGATCCCAAGTTTTAAGAAACACTAAGAACTATTTTAATATTTTTGGCCATGACTTTCATGCTCTGAAAGCTTTTTCAAACACACTCCCTTTATCCAAGAATCTATTTTTTTCCCATTTATATTAAGGATAAGATCTATATGCCAATCAGAATTTCACATGCATATGAAAAATCCAGTGCTAACTCAGTGAGATTTTTTTCCCAATCAAAGGCAATAAGACATGTTAATCAAGGGAAACAACCATCTAATCTCAGGCAAAAACATAATTTTTATTAAGTTACTTATACTTGTCTCAAACCAAATGCTCTAGAATCCTAAGACGTCAGTATTTTAGTATTTTATAATTTTTTCACTGCTTTCCTTACACAGATATATATTTCTATAAATAAAAAAGAACTGTTGATAATACATATCCACTCAGGACTTGGTGGTTTATTTTAGTTTCCATTTCATTTTTCCCTTTTTATTTTACAGTATTCTTAGCTACACCACCAGGTATGGCATTACCCACAGTGTGCTTGTTTCTAAGAACCGGATCTTCTCTAGCCTATCACGCCTATTTCTTTAGATTTTAGGATGGGCTGTGTAATAGTATTGTGATTCTACAGGGGTTTTACACAGTTTGTGAAAAAGATTCCATTTCTCCCCTCAGGAACTTTTTGACAGTCCACCCCAAAGCCCCACCCCTGTTACACACATAACAAATAGTGACAGAATATATAACTGGGAGGATTTTCAAAGATAATAGAATTTTCAATGCTAAAGAATATATTCCTCCAAGCTCTCGGAAAAAATATGTCAATCCCAAAGAACTTGTTTATTGGTATAAAATTCTTGTATGGTATACATACTTTCTCTTTTCTGGTCGAGAATAGCTTCCACAAAATTCTCACATCACACAAGATAAATGCAGCGCTTTTAAATTATAAACATTTTTCTTCCAATCCAGGTTTTTAAGAGCTGTCCTGTTTTGTAGCAAAGCCAATTGCAGTGTACCCTGGTGAGCAAGTCAGAGCCAGATTCACACAGTCTTTCCTAAATCAGGTCCCAGACCTAAGATCTAGTCATGACGGATCTTGTCCACCAACTTTTCTATACTGATACAATTCCACATCGGAAATGAAAAGGCTCATATAGTACCATGAAGCCTTTGTTCCTGATCACTGCCACACATCATCCCTGCAAAGCCCTGGTATGAGAAGGTGAACAGTAGTTGTACCCTAAGGCTCACTGCCATCGCCAAAGAAAGAGGAACACTTCGGTAGGTGTGTTCTGTCTTCCAAGAACCCAATGGAGAAAGGCCATCATCAGAGAATATCTGTCACAGAGTTTTGTCCATGGCTTGGCCTCTGAGTGACAGAACATACAAAAGCGAGAGATCTCCGGGAATGATTTTAAATGTGGTTTAGTTGCTTTAAACTCTTTTAATAAAAATTTTTTAATTCATTTTTTTCCTCCGGCTGAACAGCAACTAAATAGAGCTGTGATCCTCAAGAAATGAAAGCAATGCAAACACACACACAGACACACACACAGACACACACTTGCTAAAAGAAAACAAAATAAAACTTAACTTTAGATCTTAAGAACCCAAATTCTTAAAGTAAGAGACATTCTGAGAAAATTTATCTTTTCAAAATCATGGTTCATGTGTGGGAAAGCAAAAGCTGGAATTGACTCAAAAATAAGCGAACTATCAAGTGTACACTTATGTGCACGTATAGTGAAGAATCTTTAAATAAACCCAGGGGATATGAAAGCATTCAGACTCTTACTGGAAACCACTCAGACCAAAAGCAATTGATATAAGGCCAAACACTACAATACCACCTTTTTCTCCTGCTCTCTGAACATCCATAATAAAATGACTTCTCTGTGTATATATATATATATATATATATATATATATATGTGTGTGTGTGTGTGTGTGTGTGTGTGTGTGTGTGTTTGGATGAACTTATATAAGCAGTTAAATTGTTAAAATTATCACACAATGTCCAGGGTATTCTTGGTATTTTTCTAGTCTCCAAAGTTACTATTACTACTACTACTTCTTTTTATGTAGAAATGCTTTCGGTTTTATGTATAAAAGGAAAAAAAGAAAATCCCTGTTTTTTATATAAACAAGGTTAAATTATAGAAAATATCTTAATTGATCTCATCTATGCACGGTTGCAACTTTCCTTCATTACTTGAAAAAGTGAAGAGTCTGAAAAAGTTTAATTTTTAGAAATACACATGAAATCTATTGAAGATATATATTTTTTCAAGGCAGTTTTTCTTCCAAGATAGATTCTAATAAGGAATTGATATTCACTAAAATCCACTTAAAGGAACTTACAGCTGAATTAACTAATGATGCTGGTTAGCAAATATCATCTGTTACTGGAGGTATGTCTTCCTAAAATGGATTAAATATGTGGCTGGTGCTGGGGTGTAGGGTCGTGATGAAAATTACAGTTTAAAGAACTTTGGCGTTTTCTGAACGTAAGAAGTTCCACCTCCTCTGATATTTACATCTATAACACATCTATTTCCTAAAGAAAAAACCCCCAAATGTTTACCTATGCCCTACTTCAAAAATAAACGATAGGATGGGAGGGTGGAGGAGAGCAGGGAAAAAGGAGGAGCAGATTCCAAGGGCTCAAGTAGAAAGAAAATGCCTTGGAAATGTTGATGGCATACAACTGAATGATGGACTGTCATAAGATTTGTAAGACACCCCCCAGAAAAATAATTGATAAAAATAAAAAATGATAGTTATTAATTTTTTATTCTGGAAAGATGGGGCAGATGTATTTTTCTCTACTCCACCCACTAAGCACAACTAAAAACATTTCATGCTTTTACAAATAACATAAATAAAACCCAAGAGAATGTAGGCTGATTTGGGATTCTGAGACTTTATTTATTTATTTATTTTGCCTCCTACTTATATGAGGCGCTCCTCTACATGGGCACGTGTAAATGCTATGGGCACAGACAAACATCTGAACGCAACTCTGCCCCTTTAGTCCAAGAACCAGGAAATGCGTCCCTTCGCTAGGGGCCCTATTCTAGACAAAAAGCACAGAAAAAACTATGGCCACTGCTACGACAGTGGCACACCAGATTTTCCTCTGCACTGGGTTGTAATGTGGTGCCCCAACATGCCACCCAACTCCCTAGTTGATGTGGTGTCACAAACAGCCAAAGAATGAAGACGGCGTCTCATTCCCACTGGGCAGTCATGAGGCCTCGCCTCCACATAGTGTCAGTGGATACCAGGTGGGGCCCTAAATTGCACTTCTACCTGGTAGTAAGGAGGTTTTCCCTTCCCGTGGGGCCGTAAGAGGTGACCCAGCAAAGAGCCAGGAGTCTCACTGCTGCCTTGCGGTGATGAGGTCAACTTCTGCTCCCTGCTCTCAGCTGTCAGTGGAAGCCACAGCGGAGCAGTAATAAGGCCCTCCTGGGGAACACTTGAACTCACACCTCTGTGAGTTTCAAGAGAAACAAGGACAATGTCAATGGAGGTCAAGGTGGCCTGGGGGTGGGGGTGATGTGTCCATGAAACTGTACTGACACACCAGGCAGTAATGAGGCAGTGTCCCTCCTTCTTTTTCCTCTGCTTGGGAGGCATCAGAGAAAGCCAGAAAGGTTTAATCCGAGGCAGAGTTATACAACAGTCAAAATGAGCAGGTTTCAAAAGAAAGCTACTTGACACTTGTCAAACCATGAATAAAAAAAATTTTTTTTAATTAAATTTAAAAAGAATGAGAAGATGTCAAGTTGAAAGAAGACCATCAAGAGATACCACCATTTAGATGACAGTGAACTTGGAATTATCTGACAGATTTCAAAGCAGCCATTACAAATGTTTAAATGAGCAACTAAAAATACATCAGAAACAAATGTCAAAATAAACAACCTCAGCAAAAGGACAAAAGATAAAAAAGACTGACTAGATACTTTAAAATGTATAATATAAAAGCTCACTGAAAGGGCCTAACAGTGGAGTTCTGAACAGAAGAAAGAATCCGTGACATGAAACGAAACAACCAAACACATTCTGAAGAGCAGCAGAAGATTTTGGGGAGGGGAATATCCATCCTGAATACAGGCAGAGAAATCTTGAACAAGGCCTTCAGAAACATATAAAAATAATTGCAAAACAGCATGACTGCAAGGGTTTTATTTCAAGGGTGCAGTTAGTTTATATTAAAAAATAATTCACTGCAATCTACTACATGGGCCCAGAAAGAAAATCACATGACTACATTAAACTCAATATCAATTCAAGATTTAAAAAAATAGATATCCAATGAAATTATTTTTAAAAAAAGGAGGGGGAGGGAGAGGAGTTTCCAAGGGCTCAAGTAGAAAATATTTGGAAAGGAAGATGACAACATATGTACAAATATGCTTGATACAAATGATGTATTGAATGTTATAAGAGCTGTAAGAGCCCCCAATAAAGTTAGTGAAAAGAAGAAAAAAGAAAAGGAATGAAGGGAACATCCTCAACTTGATAAATAATCACTACCGTATATACTTGAGTATAAGTCAACCTGAAAAATCAGCTGAGGCACCTTATTTTAACACAAAAACTAAAAAACATGTACTGAATAACTTGGTTTATACTTGAGTATTTGTGGTACAAGACAGCTGAAAACACTTGACAGTTGGAAACAGAGTGATTTCTATATAACTTTAGCTGTTACTTTATCTTTCAGCTCTCTAGACACGTCATGCCATTGTCTCCGGACCTCTGTGGTTTCTGAGAGACACCAGCTCATAACTTAATCATACCGAGGATACCTTGAACTTGGTGAGTTGCTTTTCTTGCCAATTCAGGATTTCACTTTGGCTTTCAACAGTTTGATTCTATATCTTAATGCGGAAGTCTTGGGTGTATCCTGTTTAGTTTGTTGAGCTTCTTGGGTGTGTCATTAATATCTTTCATCAAATTTGGTCAGTTTGATGGCCATTATTTCTTCAAATATTCTTTGAATCTTTTTCTTTTACTCCTTCTCAGGCATTCCTACATAAATCCCTAAATAAAATGCTGGCATGCTCAGTTTTAGGTTGTTTTGTTTTTAATGTGTGCAATAATAGCTGTATTACAAAATTATCTAAGAATTCATATTAATGACATTTACAATATCACACAATTTTCATAACTACCTATCCCAAAATTCTAAACAGAAATTCTACTCACTAAGCAATTCTGTTCACTTTTTTTCCCCTTCACTTTTTTGGTCTTCTACTCCTGATTAGATAATTCCAATAGCCTTATCTTCAATCCCAGAGGAAACCACTCATAAAGTACTAATATTTATCTAACCAGTTCTAATTATATGTACTATAGAACACTGAAGATATACAAGTTAAATGATTAATATGAAGAACACAGTTGTGTCACACATATAATCACATAATACTTTTCTGTCGTTGCTATTAACAACTATAACCTTTGTGGCTTATACAACCTAATTTCATTCTCTTACAGCTCTTGAGATTCTATGGGACAGGGCCTTTCTCCAATAATTCTGTTAATCCCTGGATATGAACAGGATCCAGGGATGAAGACAGGAGCTCTGGTTCCATAGAGAATATATCCTGGGCACTGCAGTTTGCACGCATCATCTTCTCTGGAGAAAGATGAGGCTTTTTGCTCCTGTAGAGACTTGGAAACTCAAAAAGATTCTGCCGTTATGAGTAGAACTGATTCTATGGCAGGCGTCTTTTAAAAATGATTAGTAAGACATGGACAGAGGTTTCCGGGAGGTCGTCACTCAATTCACTCAGGCCTACAATAAGTGTCCGTTCCATAGGTTGTCAACCTCCTTTCTAACATTCTCCCAAATTATAACCCATTACAGGCTCAATTTTTTTGGGGGGGGAGGTGTCACTGCCTTCTGGTGGGAGTGGGAGCAGGCTCAATTTTAAATTTAAAAAATATCATCTATGGCTGAGGCCTGTGGTTGTGTGTGGGACTGTGTGTGGGACTGTGGATTTGACAGTTCAAATCCAGCAGCAGCTCTCCAGGAGCAAGGCTGGGCTTCCTACTTCCACCAGGGCAGTGATGCCAGACAAAAATAATCTAAATTTTAAATCTATCATTTAAATTCGGAATAAATAAAATTTTAGGTATGATTCATTCAGGGTCAAAATTCTTCTCTATCTGTGGACATATAAAACTAGTAACTGGGCTGAACCCTGGTGGCGTAAGTGGTTGAGTGCGGGACTGCAGCCCGCAAGCTTGGTGGTTCAAATCCAGCAGCTGCTCTCAGGAGCAGCGCTAGGTAGCTTCCACGACCACCAGAGGGCAGTGATGCCCCCCCCCCAATAAAACTAGAAACCAAATTATCTGTCTCTGAAATACTAGTATAAGTCAAAAATATTGCTATAAAATTCACAGAAACCGGGCTGAGCCCTGGTGGCGTAGTGGTTGTGCGCGGGACTGCGGCCCGCTGGGACGGAGGTTCAATTCCAGCAGTGGGGCTGGGCCTCCTACTCCCACCACCGGAGAGCAGTGATGCGCCCCCCCCCCCCAAACAAAACAAAACAAAACAAAAAAATTCACAGAAACCGTTATTAAATAAAAATAACAAATGGTGGGGGAGGGGAGTGGAAAAGGAGGGGAAATATGAGGAGCTGATACCAGGGGCACTTAAGATGAAAGAAAATGTTTTGAGAATGATGGCAACAAGTGTACAAATGTGCATTGTACAAATACATTGTGAGGGGAGTTGTATGAGCCCCCAATAAAATGATTTAAAAAAATAACAAATAGTGACACTATTGTATCTCTCATCTTTTCCATCCAGGTCCATCCACTTCTTTGACGGATAGTGCATCAAAAATGATGATGGCAACATATGTACAGATGTGCTTGACACAATGGATGTATATATGGATTCTGATGAGCTGTAAGAGCTTCCAATAAAACTTTGTTTTTAAAAAAAGGCAGTTTTAGCATCCTCGAAGGACTCAAATTGTGTTAGTCTCAAATGTTCTTTGAGTTTGGGAAACAAAAAAGTCTGACGGGGCAAGATAAGGCTACAGGGTGGGAGTGGTAAATTCTTAGAGGGCAACCCTTGTTACCCTCAAAAAACAAGCAGATATATTATTGTTGTAGGGGGGACATTCCTAAATATAACTTTCTTAGCCTTTCCCCCCTAATCAAATGTAGCTTTTCAAGTTTCTTAAAATGTATTCATAATAAGCCTTAGGGATTGTCTGGTGCCCTTTGAGAAAATCAATCAAGATTACCTTTTGGTACAGCCCAGAAGAGCTGCCATGACTGTCTGAGCAGACATCTCTGCCTTGAATTAATCTCACCTAGTAGAACGCATTGTTTTTATTAGATCTTTATCCTGAAGGCATTTTTTCTTTTTAAACAAATCATTTAATTGGGGGCTTGTACATCTCTTTATCATAATCCACATATGCATTCTTTGTGTCGTGAACTTTTGTACATTTTTTCCTCATCATTCTCAAAATACTGCTTTTACTTAAGCCCTCGTATCCGCTCATTTTCCTCTTCCCTCCCTCTCCCCCATGAACCCTTGGATATTATTATTATTATTTATTATCATAAATTATTATTATTTTGTCATATTTTAGCCATCCGATGTCTCCCTTCACCCACTTCTCTGCTGCTCGTCCCGCAGGACGGAAGTTCTATGTAGATACTGGCAATCTGTCCTCCCTTTCTATATCACCTCCCCTTATCGCCCTGAGGGGTTCTTCTGTCTTGGATTCCTTGAGTTGCTAGTTCCCACCTATACCAGTGTACATCCTCTGGTCCAGCTGGATTTGTAAGATAGAATTGGGGTCATGATAGTGTGTGTGTGTGTGTGGGGGGGGGGGTAGGGGTAGGGAAATGGAAGCATTTAAGAACTAGAGGCACATTGTGTGCTTCATCATTGCTACACTGCACTGACTGGCTCGTTCCCTCCCCGAGCTATAACCATCCATACATCAATTGTATCAAACATATTTTGCTATCATTATTTTATAAACATTTACTTTCTATTTGAGTCCTTGTTATCAGTTGCTCTTTTTTCCCTTCTCGCCACTCCCCTTCCACTCTAATGGTCCCTTGATATAATTTACAATTTTCATATCTTAACACAGACTGTTGTCTCTCCTGAAGGCATCTCAATTAGGTTACAAGTGCACTACTGAAAGAACTTGGCCACGTACATCCACTGAGGAGGTGGAGACAGGCTTGTTTTGAGTAAACCTGTGAGCATTCTGTATGATCTCGAGCCCCTAATAGCAATCCTTTTTCACTGATCTTAGTATATGAAGTCCACCACTTGTCTGGCAGGGTATTGTACTATGGGGGCTTGTGTATTGCTGTCATACTGGAAGCTATGTCATGGTATTTCAAATATAAGATTCAGTGGAGCTTCCAGATTAAGAACAAACTACAAAGAAAGAAAAAAAAAAAACCCTTGGTTTCTACCTGGCTACTTTTTCAAAATTAAAAAAAGGTGATCGGGGGGAGCAGGCAGGCAATTGAGAGGAAGATTATATATAAAAGATTAACTTGATAGGGTTTGGGGTCTTAAAGGCTTAAAGGTAAACCAGCAGCCATCTAGCTCAGAAGCAGCAAAGCCCTCATGGAAGAAGCACATCAGCCTGTGTGACCATGAGGTGCCAAAGGGACCAGGTATCAGGCATCAAAGACCAAAAAATCCTATCAGGCTGAGCCCCGGTGGCGTAGTGGCTGTGCGCGGGACTGCGGCCCACTGGGATGGAGGTTCAATTCCAGCAGTGGGGCTGGGCCTCCTACTCCCACCACCGGAGAGCAGTGATGCCCCCCCAAAAAACAAACAAACAAAAATCATATCACTGTGAATGAGGGGGAGTGTAGATTGGGGATCCCAAATCCATCTATAGGCAACTGGAAATCCACTTACAGAAGGGTCACAGGGAGGAGACAAGCCAGTCAGGGTGCGGTGCGGCAATGATGAAATATATGACTTTCCTCTAGTTCTTAAATGCTTTCTCCCTCTCACTATCATGATCCCACTTCTACTTTACAAATCTGGCAAGACCAGAGGATGCACACTGGTACTGGCAGGACCTAGAAACACAGGGAAACTAGGACAGATAATTCTTTCAGAACCAATGCTGAAAGTGGAGATACAGGGATGGTGGAGGGAGGATAGGGTAGAAAGGGGGAACTGATGACAAGGATCTACATATAACCACCTTCCTGGGGGATGAACAACAGAGAAGTGGGTGAAGGGAGACATTGGACAATGTAAGCTATGACAAAATAATAATTTATAAATCATTAAGGTTTCATGAGGGAGCGGAGAGAGAAAATGAGGAGCTGATACCAAGGGCTCTCGTAGAAAGCAAGTATTTTTGTTTGTTTGTTTTTGGGCACCACTGCCCTCTGGTGGTCGTGGGAGCTACCCAGCACTGCTCCTGAGAGCCGCTGCTGGATTTGAACCTCCAAGCCAGCGGGCCGCAGTCCTGCACTCAACCACTTACGCCACCAGGGCTCAGCCAAAGGCAAGTATTTTGAGAATGATGATGGAAACAAATGTACAAATGTGCTTAGCACACAATGAATAGATGTATGGATAGTGATAACAGTTGTACGAGCCCCCAATAAAATGATTTTTAAAAAAGAATAACCTGATTTAAAAGTTCTTATCTTTTAGGCTGAGCCCTGGTGGCATAGTATTGTGTGCAGGACTGCAGCCACTGGGTTGGCGGTTCAAATCCAGCAGCAGCTATCCAGGAGCAACACTGGGCCTCCTACTCCCACCAGAGGGCAGTGATGCCTCCCCCCCCTAAAAAAAAAAGTTCTATCTTTTAGTAGATATTGAAATTAAGTTGAATACAGGAAACTAGAAGGATTTGGAGCAATGCAGCCCTTTATTGGACTCAGACCAATCACTGAAACCTAAGAAAGATTCGATTAAATAGGTTCCTAATAGCATTTTAGATCCGGGCCTCTGGAGACACTTTAGTAGTGGTTTCACTTGGGAAGAGAACATACATATTTAAATACCGTAATATCCATTCAGCCTTTGTATATTTCTGATGAATCAGCTAGTTAGAAGTTAGGGAGGAGGGACTGAATGTGCATGTTCAAATTTGCTTTCAGAGATCCTATAATTTTAGATTTGGCCATTAGTAAGTTGTAATTTTATAGAACTCTGGGATAAACAACATACCCAAAGCAGAACACCCCATTCAGGGCAACAGTAGCAATACCATAAACTCTAAACTTTCTCTACCTTAAAAACAAACTAAGAGCATTATTTTTAATACTACAGCTCAATGATTCATTGGGTTAAATCCTTGTTTTATTAATAATTATTTTAAAAAATCCTTCTATTGTATAAACTTTTGAAAAAAGGGGGAAAAAAGAGAAACCTTGAGGTATAAAAGGTTTACAAGGTGTTACCCCCCAAAACAAAACAAAACAGAAAAATCTCTGTTGAACAAGGGCTGAGTCCCGGTGGCGTAGTGGTTGTGTGCGGGACTGCGGCCCACTGGGACGGAGGTTCAATTCCACCAGTGGGGCTGGGCCTCCTACTCCCACCGCCGGAGAGCAGTGATTGCCCCCCCCCCCCC